>BQNB010090519.1:0-27124 GCA_026074375.1 Tanacetum coccineum | reverse complement strand
TTCAATGAATCAAACAGACTAGTTTAATAGAAACTCAATCTTGGTTTCAATATAAACTGATTTGAACAACTGCTTTAAAAAAATCGTTATAGATTTGTAAATCCAAATCTGTAAATTAAAAATCTGCTTAATTAAAACTGATTTCCAAAGAAACTCAACTTGGTTTTGACAGAAAACAGTTTATAAATATAAACTCTGTTAATTGTAATTAATCTGATTTAACAAAAGTGTTTTTAATTCTATTATACATAATATGTTTTAAGATTGTAGGGAAACATGTACACTTTATTAATATAAATCGAATTATAATTCATTAAATAAATTAACAGAAAATAAATGACAAAAAATTAAATAACAGACAGAAATGGGTAGAAGCAGAAGACAGACACTATGAACGATAAATAAAGAAAACAGTAAAAGGTCATGGAACGAGGCTCGTGTTTAACATGATTCCCTTAAAACATATTCACCATCTGTTTCCCAGGGTACAACGTCCAAAGCTGTTGTACAACCGAACCTGACAAACTTACCTAAAATATCACGGAAAATCTTGTGTGTTTCTGATTGAAGGATGCTAGAATTTGGTAGCATGAGAGCTCCATCTTTTTGGATGTGCTAAACTGAATGAATTCAGGTTCAATTTATAGCCAATTCATGTCTTGGTCACCAAGACAGAATATTTGCTCCAAAATTAAACTGACATGCAAATCTTTTATTCCTAAAACACGATTTGCATATGATATATACACATACAATATTCTATTAAGACTTCTTCATAAAGTCTAAATCTATTCCTAAAATAGATATACATAAAATATTCTGGAAAAGGAATCCCAGATTTTGTGTTTCTCGTGTCCCACTTTGAGACACAATATCTCATTCATATTAACTCTATTTTGGACATACTTTAGCTTGTTCGCAAAACGACAAGCTAATATAAATATATATAACATATACATATATTAAATAATGTCCAAAGTTTGCAAAAACACATTTTGCCAAACTATTTTCCAACAATCCCCCACATGAATGGAAATCGGTCAAAAACACAAGAAAGTTTCAGCGAAATTTTTACGGTTGAGTCCTGCATTGGATAGGTAGGTGTGACCCTTTGAACCTTTCCTTGTGAGATGCACTTAGCCTCCTAAATCTGAGTAGACGCGATGTCCTTGAACTCAGCCTCTGTTTATGTAGACGACAATACACACTCATACACGACTCTCCCTAACCTTGTCAAGTCCGCATAGTCGTGCCCGTTATGGTTCACAACTTTTTTATGCACCAACATACCCGATCTTGTGGATTTTTCAGAATTTTTCGATAAACTTAAAAAAATCAACTATATATGTAATACTTGTCACGTAATATTATAATTTTTATTGATCTTATCCATTGCAAGAAATATGAAATTTTATCATTTTAATACGGGTTACACGCATACGCACCAGTAGTAAAACATAAAAATGAAATACAATTTTTATGATTTGCAAAATGTCTTATATGAGATATAATTTATTCTCCAGATTTTCTAAGTTATTTATAGATAACAATCTATACCACTATATATAAAGAGCAACATAAAAGTCTTGCAACTTTAATATATTTTTTTAATTCAAAATCGCGTTACAACAAGGTTTAAATCATTTTTCAAACCAAATCAATTATATCATAGGTACATCAGTAGTATTGTGTGTGAGAATTATAGATAGATTCATATTAGAGACTCGAGGAGAAAGCGAGTTTATCAATGATTTTATGTCTTTCAATTCCACGGCTTTTGTCCAAAAGGCTAAAAAAGATTAGTAAAATGAGGTTATGGATAAAAAATAAGGTAGAATTTTGCTGCCGCTTCAAGAAACACAAAGTAAAAAATGGAGATTGTTTTTGGCATAAGCAATGTTGGGGTAAATCTTTCTTTGATTAACTTGTGGGGTCCTGCTTTGGAAGTTCCGCGGAATCTTTTTGTTTTGGGATCCTAGAATTTTTTTGTTTAGCATAACTCAACGGTGCCAGACTAGTTTGTTGCTATTTAAGGTGACTGGATTCCAAGTGCTAAGAAATGTCTTATAATTCTGTATACGCTCCTCAAGAAGTTTCTGAAAAAGAATATGTTATGGAATTATTTAAATCATGTGATTTATAATTGGAATGGTGAAATTGTCATTATGGGAGATTTCATAAAGTTCGCTTCGAAAAGAATACGTTACGGTCTTTTGGTTTAAAAGTCACAGTGATTCTGCTTTTAATTCTTATCAATTCTTTAGTAGGATAGTGTGAAGTGCCTTTAGAGGTTTGTTCTTATTACGTGGTGTCCCCATAAATCGAGCAAAAAGAGTAAGTTGAGATCGTTTCTTCTCATCTGCCGAAGTCTAATGGGTTGTGTCCCTAACATTACTGCAATTCCTTTTGGATCGTTGTTTATCGGATTATCGTCCTATTCTTGGCGTGAGCTTGTTATTTGACTATTGGTCCATACCATTTTTCAATTGTTTTACTATTGGTTTGAATGAGAGGGTTTTGATAAACTTTTTGAAGAGACATGGAGGGAGTCGACTATTTCTGACTCTAATGCTATCTCTAAGTTCATGAAGAAGTTGAAGTTCTTAAAAGAGAAAATTCGTTTATGGACTAAAGCTAAGTAAGAGAGTTCTAAAAGTCAGAAATTAAAGCTTAAAGGTATGTATCTAGGATGATTCCATGAATTGATTAACAGGAATGTTGATCATGAGTTATTAAATAAGAGATCGTATATCATGGATTCGTTACATGATTTGGAGAAACAAGAGTTGTCAGAGATAACTCAAAAAGTTAAGATAAAATGCTCGATTGAAGGAGATGAGATTTCTAAATATTTTCATAGAATATTAAACAAGAAGAGAAATCAACTTGCAATTCGTGGTATTTTAGTAGATGGTGTGTGGAATGATTCTCCTAGCATGGTAAAAACAAGTTTTTATTGCATTTCAAGGATCATTTGGATAGACCATGTTCATCGCGGTTATTGTTAGACAAGGAATTTCCAAATAGATTGAATTTGGATCAGAAAGAGGACATGGAAAGGAATTGTTAGTGCAAATATTACGATATTTAATCTATACGGTCTCTTTATGTTTTGGTGATGACAAACATGTAACTTGTAATACATAACGTACAGAACGTCAAGTTTACTGTAATCACAAAACATCAATGCATACAATAAATCAAACATCTCTCGACGTCCAGCAGTCCGTCATCAACCAACACCGGACATTTTGTTTGTCAACACCCGACGTACATCACGTAAGTAATGTACAAACAAACATCAAACTTGTTGGATGATTAAAAAAATAGTTTTATCTTAAACTCTACATTTTATAAATATGACAACAATTTCTCAAACATTAATTAGACAAATTATTTTTGAATAAAGAAATGTTTTATGTGGTAATTATTTCAAAATTCAAATCTGGCCATTTCCCCCCCTAAAACAAGTCATAATTTTCACTAGATAATATTTCACCACAAAAAAGACAAAAAACATGGAGCGACTGTCGTGGCGTCCCCATCAGCGGTGCCCTAATATATCATGGGACCAATCGACCATTTTCTGACAAACAGATTTCAGCTCCTATAAATAGTGGCTCACTTTCAACTATATTCATAACACCTTTTGCCACTAGATATTTTTTTAGTTCCTTTCTCTCTCAAAATCCACCAACATTTCACAATTCTTTGATCATTTAACTTGTTTAATCTTGTTTAAATGTGATCCAATCTTCTATCCTTTCCTTCTTCCCTCAAGTGCAAGAGAAGAACTTTTGTCATCGTCAAGATACAAAGTTATGTAGTCTAGTTAGTCCATTTGTAACATTTGTTACATATAGATCGAGTCCATGTCTTCTGATCTCTAGTAATGTGTATATCCGAAAAGTGTATAAATTTAGAAGTGTTGATTGTGTGTCGGTTAGTATTTTAGGCCTTAAAATACTCGTGTGAAGTGGTAGATTGGTTTTACCTAAGATTAGGACTTGACATCTAGCTTAGTGTCAGAAAATAATGTAAGCGGCCACAAGACGATTTATGAGTTTAAGGAGCCTTCAAAACACAGGTTTGTTTATGTTGGCCCATAAAACATAAACGGTTTGGTTTACCCGAAGAAGGACTGCGACATTTAGCTCGTGTCGAAATTTGTATAACGACGTGAAAACGTAATTCTCTCCGCCTAAAGGAGCTCTTGACTAGTGAAGTTAACTCTCGAGATTGGGTACTCGGAAGAGTGGAGTTATGGGCGAAGAGGACTTCTTGACTGACACTATGAAATCATCGTGTCAGTTTGCATTTCTTTTACCTATCACTTTACCTTATATTATGCATTACAGTATGCATGATATAGATATTGTGATGACCTTAGTGGTTTATATCGTTGTGATAATATATGTGTCAGGGATATTGTGTTTATGAGGGTTATGTCACTGATATGCTTAATTACCAATATGTTATAAGTTTATTGAAGAACTAGTTATAACACTCTTTAAAATCTCAAAAATATGATCGGGATTTGATACAAAATAACTAGTCCAAAAAACTCTTCTGTGAGCGGTTCCCCATAAAACAGGCAAGCCCCCTAATTTAGCTATGCGACCCCCAAGATATTTTATGGTACCTACCCGCATAGAGTTTAAGTAAGTCTGATCTAAAGTTTTTAAACGAAAACGTATTCACCCCCTCTACGTATTCCACAATTGGTATCAGAGCCATGTCGCTATAGTTTTCAAAACAAATGGTTTTTAAAATAGAGTACGATCCATGTATCAAGTTACCCATGAAGGGGGGATTAATATGGAACAGTGTTTGTGTTGCTTGATTAGTACTAATATGTTTGTTAAAAAATACTATTATTCGTTTAATAGCTTGAAGAAAATCATCTAAAAAGAGTTTGAATGTCCAATATATATTTTTGGTCGTCAGAGTAATAAGGGATCGACGTAACACACTAATATAATGGATCAGGCTTTTGAACAACTTTCTGAAGTCCTACGTCCTTCCATTAAGTCACCAAATGATTTTATACAAAAAACGTGTTTTTTGGGTCACTAGTGGAGGCCCCCTAAATGTTAGGACGACCCCCTAATATATCTGTGAGTCGTCACCTTTCCGGAGGCTGTCTGTCTGTTTCGTCAGATTTTAGAAAACTTCGAAGATTCATATAAAATCAACCGTAAGTCCGTAGAAGTCGTGTCACCCGCCATTTTAAAGGTAATTGGGTCTACTTTCATTTAAAAATACTTCCAATACTTTATTTTAAACTAAAATGATTCAGAAATGCAAAATACTACATAGTGGTCAAAACGTTGTGTTTCCTTTTAACATAAAACTTGTATTTTACATTTTCCTTCGAGTTGGGCATTTCTAGTCGATGTATCTTTGAAAAACAGTGTATTTATCTTTTTAAAATATTGATCTTGATTAATCTTTAAAATGGGGAGGAAACCATTTTATTTTCAAATAAAGTCAAGCTAAGTGTACGTCGTTGTATCTAATACACAAAACGATGACGAATATCTTTATGTGTTATGCTAATGAATTATGTGGTTTTCTAAAGTCTTAATATTGTTAATAGCTATTATTAAGTATAATTACTTATTTGTTAATTGGAACTACGTATATAACCAAACACATGTGCCATGCACGCTTAATTTGTGTGATACTATTGTTTTTTATATTATTGCCTATCGAATTAACGCTAGATCTTTTGCGTTAAGTTGCAAAATTGTTTGTGCATTGCATATAGGCATAGATAGATATATTTACAAATGTTACATAAACATCTTATAAATCATTTTGAGTGTAGTAACCTTCTTAGGATTGAGAGTTCAATAGTGTGTCAAGTATATGTGGGAAATTATGTCATAAGAATACACGGTTCAAACCCGTCAGCCAAAAAATATCCAAAAGATGTCTAAATTTTTTCATCATCTTGACTTGTTTGACCATGGGTTGGTTAAACAAAATAAAAGATTGTATTAATACATTAGTAATTAAGTAAAACAAAATGTATTCTTAAACTTTGCTTGTGCTTGCAATGTTCTAACACACACATAATTATATTACTTTTATAAACATATAGTATTTTACAAAATATATGTGTTGTATTAAAATGGTTAGGAAATCATTTATATACTCATAAAATGTCAAAAACTATGCATACTATACATAACAACAAATAGTTTTTCGCACAAGCAAAATATATGATAACCTTGAAGTAAGAAATTAACTTGCTATCATTCATCAACCTCACGCTACAACTAGTCTTAGGATTAATGGAACACACTATGAAAATCTTTATTTGTTTTCTTTAAAAAGAGTGTTCGTGAGCGTTAAGAAAGATTTCGAATATATATCGATTCATTATTCAAATTATGATTGATATTATTATCGAATCTAATTGAAAAGTTTTCGAGTATGGACAAGAAATCGGATTCTTATTTGTCTAGCTTTAAGATTATATCAAAATATAACAAGAGATATTATCTTAAACCTACATACTCAATCACACTCGATTGAAATGAAAATAACGACATCCCTTTCCAAGACGATAAGAATATGCATCGGATCATAACTCACACTTGTGTAGATGATGTCATATTAAGTCTACTTGTCCAATAGTTGTGTTCCAAATATTTGGCAAATATATGCATAAAATACACAATGAAGTAGGATTGACGACTTGAATATTTCATCCGAATACTCAAGTAATTTACCTTGCAATGCAATTGGTAAAGTTGTTATTTCTGAAAAGCCAAACATGAGCAAATGCACAATATATGTAACTTTGCTCTAACAATTCAAAAGCACAACTAAAAACCTAAACTATCTTCTCATTTAAAACTCTATCTTACTTTACCAAATAAGCATAATATTTCTTCCTCACCAAATGAGAACCTTTTAACCATCTAAGGTTAGAATTAGGAAGAATTGAACATATTCCATAAACCATTATCATGCTTTCTTTCAATAAGTGATCGTAAGAGGATTTTGAATATGAAGATGATTATTATTCAAACGATAATCAATCTTATTATTCAATCTAATTACAAAATTGTAATATGAACAAGAAATCGAGATTAGGATTTATCTAGATCATGGAAATATCAATCAAATGACCATAGATATTTTTCCGAGTCTACATGTTTAACCATCCTCGGTTATTGCATGAAATCACGAAGTCGATTGTAAGACAACAAGATTAGTCATCAAATTGAAACTCTCACTTGCAATAAAGATGTCTCATTGAGTCTAAAGTGTTCAAATATTGTGTTATTAGCTATGGTCAAATTATACATGCTAAGCTTGACACACTCTGAGTAGGATTGACGACTTATAAATTTCCATCAGGAAACTCATAAGTACTCCAACTTAATGAGCAAGACTTAGATGTCATTTCCGAAAACTCAAATTAAGAACTCGTGTAACTTATATAAGCTTCTCCTAATAATATAATGTCAACACCATCTCCCAAATAAAAAAATGATCTGATCCGTCCAAACTATACCTTAAAATATATATAATATATAATAAAATATAAAATATATATAGTAGGTATAATCTAAACCAGAATCAATAAAACCGAGAAGTAGTATAGAGTGTTCCCGGGTCGTTTATCCCCAACGAGGCTGGAATGGTAAATCGATATTTATCATTCATTATTTCTACAAAAGAAAACCACACAAGATCATATTTGAGGGTAAATAATCTAATTGAGATTTCTTTCATAAAAGATATGCAAAAGTGCATCTTTGAAGCACTCTCATATTAGAGCATTACACATTATCACTTTTAAGCCATTCTAGGTTCTTAGATGGACCCATTCTTTCTTATACTACAACAATTGCTTCTCTCTCATTCAAAACGCTAGAATTCACACATCTGTTTAGGATTTTGTGAACCGGAATTATAGAATCCAATGGTCAAAATGCTTCACTTACAAACATCATAAATTTACAAGTCAAGTATAAAATGACTTTTGTAAATGAAAAAAGTCGCTCTCTATTTTACAACTAGTGTAATTTCTTGACTAAACTCTTAATCTTACTACAGTATTTTATTCATTACTATCTTAATATATACTAGCCGAGTACCCGCGCCTAACGGCAGCGGTTTCTAATTTCAACAACATTTCAACGCCAGATTAATTGTTTGTTGTCATATATTTATCATTATGGAATCCTTTTTGATTAACTATTTTTCTGATGTCATGGTTTTGGTTAACCCGGTTCTCGAAACTCGGTCGGGATTTTATTTTTTTCATGTTTTATAACAAATAAAGCAAGTTAATTACATGTAATGTAATCCTTTTTATGTAATCTTTTTTATAATGTAAATAAATTACAGTAATACTAATGTATTAACTTAAAGAAATGTTAAACTTTTTTGATTACATGTATATTTGCGACTTGATTTTATTTTACATATTAAATTTGTTAGTACTTAGTTTTTAAACTCAATATATGAAATATTCATTATTTCATATATATACTTTTTTTATCATTGCAAATAATTTTTTATTTTTTAATTTTGGAAGACTCGGTTGACCTAGTAGTCGAACCGGATAAACCGGTAACCCGATGACTCGACCGAATCGATTAATGACCGAGGTTTTAAAACATTGCTTTTTTTAACACAATGTTGTACCCCTAATATGTATCGAGTATCATTTTCATGATCTACATCTTAATTATTAATTTTCATATTTTACACTTAATTAGACGCAATCCATATTTTCTTTTCGAAGTTTTAATATTTCAAAAGATAATCATATTTTATATTGGTCTATACTATATGTCCCAGTCTCCCAAACCTTTAACTTTATGTATGGTTTGGATAAAATATAGCATCAAGAAACCAAGTTAAAATCCTTCCAAATACAAATTCAAATTTCATGCCAAATCTCGAGATGCTAAATATGTCCTTAGTCTTCTTATCTCTTAGTGTAGACAATTTGAATCACAAGTTAAATTTCTGAAACGAATCAACAAAAGATTATTAAGACATACATGGTTTGTTCCCTATGAATGTATAAAGTGAATTTAATAACATAAATCGTTGCCCCTTTTATTTGTATTTATGTGTTCAATGTAAGCCTTTTTTATTTGTATGCGTGTTTAATATAAGCCGCCCATAACCATACCACTTTCAAAATGTAGTTCGAATTAGTATTATACGCTTAGCTCAAGATGTGGCTCAATAAAAGCTTTTAAATTTTAAAATGTGAAACTTTGAAGTTTTCGAAGTCTCTTCCATGCGTGTTGTATGTTTTAGTATTCTCTTGACACATTAACCTTAAATTATAAAAGAAAAAAAGAAAGCAACACCTGTTTATACAAGTAGTGGATTTAGTGCAGCTATGAATTGCCAAAGTATGATATAACTTTTAACAAAATAGCAAATAAATTTCAAGCGGCACTCATTTTAATCCATAATTATCAAAGGTTATTTATACCTCATACCATAAAAGCATAAACACAAAAAACTAAAGATAAAAAAGTAAGATGTAACAGCAAAGCAAACGTTAGTCATAAAGATTTTGAAAGTAGCTGGTGATTTTAACAATTTATTCTCGATGCTGAAAACCAAAAAATAAAGGATGTTCATCATTTTAACCCAAAAATGCCATGGCAAATTTAAAAATCAAAAATATGAAAAAGATCTAACAATCCACCACGAATATCATTAACGATGGCAAATTCAATTTTCTTTTCAGACTATGCCAAAATTTTATTGTAGTAGTTTAAAAAAAATTCTAATTTGGACAAAAATAATACACACATTTTAACAACTAAAAAAAGTTAACAAAACTGGCTCAGATTTTGTCGGAAACAAACAAATGGTTGCATTTAATCATACAATCCATTTGTTGCCCCGCCGATTCATTGGATCGCGTCATAGCGGTTTGCCACTCTTGTCCAAAAAATACAAACAGTAATAGATTTCGGCCACATATATGACCCAAATTAGATCAAGCATCACGAACAGAAGCAGGAACAACCAAAACCAAACATCTGGCTTTTCCCAAAACTTGTACCAAACTCATAGATCTTGTTCTACCAAACCATAAATCTGGTTCCCAACCAAAAACAACAAACAGAAAGTAAACACAAACCATCATCGTTTAACGCAAAAATCACAGATCTAATTTTACAAACACAACCAACAAAAACCACAGATCTCGGTTTAACAACCAAGAAACACAAACAAAACCATTCCACCGTCGTATAACGCAAATCCAATCCCACCAAAACCACACCAATCAAGCACTGAACAACCATCGTATAAATCACCAACAAAACCACTAAACAAAATAATAAAGAAGCGAGATGGCCTAAAAATTATTTTTCATAAGATGTAACTATAAAACAAACCAACGATCTGGTTTCGCTACAAATCCAAAATATCCTTTATCTAACTGAGACCACCACCAAAACCGCCACAGAATCACTACCTAAACCATTAGCACCAATGAAACCACCAAAGCCCTAAACACCGGTGGTGTTGGCGGCGGAATCAGTTAGTAGTAGTGGTGGCAGAATAAACTGGTGGTGGTGGTGTTCACGTGTAGAAGTTTGTGTGTGTTTTTCGGGGAAGAAAGAGAGAAAATGGATAATAGAAAAGTGTGTTTATGGTGTGGTGTCTTTTTTTTTCGTTTTATACATGGTTCGAGATTAGGTTGTTTGAATCTTAATTTTTTGGTTTGGAGTTAGGTTTGGGGTATAGTTTGTATGGTAAATTTAAGTTGGTTTTTTGTTTGAAAATATTTTTAGAATTGCATGTTGGATTGGTGTGTATAGATTTAGGTTCGGATGTTGGTTCGTGAGTCTGAATCTTAAAGGTGATAGGACTGGATTGTGGTTGGGGATATGCATGCTTTATAAGGGAGTATAGATATGATCAAATAAGAAATTTTCTTAAAATAAGAAGGATAAGAAGTAACTATAACCGCATATCCGAGATGCACCGACTTAAATTAGATGCATCTCTATAATCTTAGATGCATTATAACGCATCATAATGTGTTTTCTAGCTTTTAATTAGATGCATATACGTATATTAGATGCATTTCATTTTTTCTCTTGTTTTTTGTTCCTCTGCATGTGTCAAAATCATGAAAATCAATTTGCATCATCTACGCATCAAATTAACGTTCGAAACTCAAAATGGTGCATCTAAATAAATAAAAATGCATCTAATGCAAGTCGTTGCATCTCAAATGTGTGATTTTAGTCACTTCTCACCACTTCTTATTTTAATTTACTTCTCACTGGATCCCTACTATATATATATATATATATATATATATATATATATGAACGTATAATTGTATACGGTATATATATTAATAATTTATTACTGTATATAAAAATATATAATATTTAAATATGAGGATGGTCATGGTAACATGCGTTTAAATTGAGTAACCCATTTTATTGACAGAAACTCAACAAGAACTATCATTATATTGAGAACATATAAAATACCTTTTTGCAATTTGCCATTTGTCATTAATTTTAAAATTTTCCCATTCCCTATCCTTAGATTTGAACACAAGCGCACCCACTAGTATATCCTTCTCATATTTTTAATGTTGTGACAAATCGAAAAATCAAGAGGGTTTGCGAAAACCCCACCCCAAAAAACCACCCCACAAAAACCCCCCGGTTTCGAACCCGTCGACTGGCTCAACCCGAAGCTTTGAAAATACGGTATCGGTCCAAAAAAAACGGGTTTCAAAATTTTTGAAACAGCCGGAGGGTTTGACGCCACCGTTTTTTTGGTGACCCGAGTCCAAACCTGGTCTCGAAAAACCCCCGTTTTGACCCGTCGAGTTTGGGTTTTTTCATTTTGTTTATAAATAAAGTAATTCATCTTTTATATCTGATTTTATTGTCACACACATGACTTTGTTACAAAAAGGTCATTAACACAACTAAACTCAAACACTTATACTTACGATACTCAACATAAATAAGTTACGTTAAAATTAAATCCACAAACACATATGAAATTAAAAAAACATAAACACATATGCACGACATACTACGTAACGAGGAATTTAAATAGGCAGAAACGTAAAACGGTATATTTTGTGGAGAAATCAGCTGGTAAATTACCCACGTATTTCCCACGGAATTATTCAACACATGGTGAGAAATCTGTGAGAAATTACACACAGACTGTTCCACTGACATAATCGTTTTACACTTTCTTTTACTTTTAACGAATAGTGGTTTACAATGAGTTACATGTACGGACGTAATACAAGTTCGTATACCATTACATACCTTAAAACATCAATGCTTACAATGAATGTCATAAACGCACACTTGGAACACAACCACTTGTAGATAATTCATACACAACGTAATGAATTTGTTACACAAAAGGTTTATAACCTAAACCACAACTAAACGTATACTTGCGATACCTCACAAAAATAAGTTACGTTAAAATCAAAATCAACAACACATAAATCGATTATTGAAAACTAAACAAACACGATAGAGATTATGAACATATATTAGTCTAATAAACCTAGGGAATGTGAAATAAGGCATGATAACGTAAAGACGGTAATTTTGTGGGGAAATAGTGTAAAATACCCACGAAATTCCATATTGATATTTATCAAACTTGGTGGGAAATCTGTGGGGAAATTATCCACGAATACCCAACGACGTTCCCACGGACATACTCGTTTTCTTTTAAACTTTACGTAAAGGTTACACGTTCACGCAGTATACAAAGTTCGATACTTACATACTAAACATCAATGCAAACAATGAAAGTCATAAACGCACGATGTGAGAACACAAACGTGTAATATTCACACACTAAGAATTGTTTACACAAAAGTATATACCTAAACCAACAAGGTAATACTTCGACGATACTCACATAAATAGTACGTTAATCAACAGAACACTATGATACTAAACAACAAACCATATGAACACATAAGATAAGTACACAGTGGGACAGTGTTAAGTAAGGCGCAGAAAACTAACAATAGAAACGGTATCTTTTTTAGGTCACAGACAATGTTGCATTCATGGACAAAATTAAACCCACACGTTATTTCCACGGAACTTACATCAACTTGGTGGGAACATCTGTGAGACAAATTACCCACGCAACTAGAGTCTCTATCCACGGACATAATCCGTGGCGTGAAATTTCCAACGATACTGACTATATAACTTATACAAACGATAAAATAGACAACCTAAAAATCTAGGAAAATCTGTAGAGACCATCTGCGCTAGCCGTAGCCAATATTGTGAAAATTCTGCCAACTAAATCATTCCCCACGGGATGATGTCGAACTCACAAAAACAAGATATAGTTTGAAATCTGTGGAAACATTTGCTACGGATTTCTAACACCGAAAAACTTAGGTCAAACAATTTACACAACCAATTCGGTGGTAAATTTTGCTGGAGTAATTCCGTGGGAAAAGAAATTTCAACACAAGATTTTTTTCCACATGCGGAAACAGTCCGTTGGGTAAAAGCAGTCTTTGTGTAGTCTAAGTGTACATGAGATGCTGCACAAACCAGTAAGTACAAATGACAAGTGACAAATTAAACAAAACAAGAGTATGCATAAAGTGAAAGTAAATATTTTCTCTCATAATGTTAGTTGTACAAATTTGTATTGGTGTTTTTTGATCTGATAATGAACACTATGCCTCTTGGCAGCTTTATATACACTTCGAAAACAAAGAATTGAACTAAAAGCAGATAAAAATTTCAGTCCCACGTTAGACGACCAAAGACTCTGAAGTCTTTCTAATCTCTAGTTATTGCATGTTCCCATCAATATATCTCGTGGTATTGATATAAACGACATCTATAGTTTGGAGATAAGAAATTTTGAGATGAGTTATAAACTTTAACAAACTCCACTGGCTATCAAAATTTATTGATCCCTTTTACATGAAGGCTTTATAGAGTAGCATCTACTAATATATTATGCAAAAGCTTGTTAAGTAAAAAAAATTTCAAGTGATCGATCAAATGTAAGTATGTATTGTAAATGTAACTATTAACGCTACTGTTATGATAATGCCTTTTACATTAACCCATGTGTATATACGTAATAGTGTAAACCGATAAAATAGATTTATGACCGTGAATATTTTTTATTCGACCCACTTGAAAAAATAAAATAAAATAAAATAAAGTAGAAGAGAAAAGATTAGAGGCGGAAAAATGGGCGGGCACGCACGGGAATTGGGCACGGGCTAAAACGGGCTCTAATGGGATAAATGGGCTACTGGGAGAATCTTATTTTTGTAATGGTAGGGTTTTTGGTATAGGGTTTTGTGGTTAGGGTTTTTGGTAATATGTGTTAGGGAGGGGGTTAGGGTTATTGGCATAGGTTTTGTGGTTAGGGGTTTAGGTTTTTAGAATAGGGTTTAGTGGTAGGTGTTTAGTTTTTAGGTATAGGGTTTAGTTGTTAAGGGTTTAGGTTTTTGGTATAAGGTTTAATATATATCACTTGTGATATTATTCATAGTGGTTAAGGGTTTAGGATATTTGGTATAGGGTTTGGGGTTTTTGGTATAGATTTTAAAGTTTAAGTATATATCACTTGTGATATTATACCTAGTGGTTAGGTATTATACCTAGTGGTTAGGTATTTAGGGTTTTTGGTATAGGGTTTAATGGTTAGCGGTTTAGGATTTTTGGTATATATTTTAAAGTTAATGTATATATCAGTTGTGATATTATACCTAGTGGTTAGGGATTTAGGGTTTAATGGTTAGGGGTTTAGGGTTTTTGGTATAGATTTTAAAGTTTTATGTATATTGTTAGGGGTTTAGAGTTTTTGGTATAGGGTTTAGTGGTTAAGGGTTTAGGGTTTTTGGTATAGGTTTTAGTGGTTATGGAGGAGGTTTAGGGTTTATGGTATAAGGTTTAGCGGTTAGGTGTTTAGGATTTTGGTATAGGGTTTAATGGTTAGGTGTTTAGGGTTTAATGGTTACGGGTTTGGGGTTTTTGGTATAGAGTTTAGTGGTTAGAGGTTTAGGGTTTTTGGTATAGAGTTTAGTGGTTAGGGGTTTAGGGTTTTTGGTATAGGTTTTAAATTTTATTTATACATCACTTGTGATATTATACCTAGTGGTTAGGGTTTAGAGTTTTTGGTATAGGGTTTAGTGGTTAGGGGTTTAGGGTTTCCGGTATAGATTTTAGAATTTATGTATATATCACTTGTGATATTATATCTAGTGGTTAGGGGTTTAGGGTTGTTGGTATAGAGTTTAGTGGTTAGGGGTTTAGGATTTTTGGTATAGTGTTTAGCGGTTAGTGGTTTAGGGTTTAGTTGTTAGGTGTTTAGTGTCACACCCCGCCAAAGCGGAAACACGAGGCGCGACGAGGAAGGGAATCATCACAACACTTTGACGTCTATAAGAGAAACTAAAACATACATAAAGATATATGGTTATGAACACAGTGCCATGAAATTACCCAAACCATCAATAAAAATCCAAAAGCGTCTGAATTGAATTAAAGGCAGTTCTGATAAGTCATGACACTGCAAACATTCAAACATCAATCACAAGCAAACCGGACAATCCATTATCATCCAAAACAATCTGAAATCTAGATACTAACACTTCGCCAGCTGCCTACGGTCTAACTAGCCATCTTTTCCTAACTTTAGTCTCATCCCTTATGAATACTAAAATGAGCTGATTACGTCAACACAATGGGTCGGTGGACACATAGGTTTTCAGCACACATATTCAATCCGTTACCAAAACAATTTAACTAATCCCTGCAATTATAAAACAATACGCTTTGCATGACGATTATGCTAACTAACATATAAGCTAACATGCAATTCAATTAAATCAAATCAAATTAATCATTCAAACGCCAAGCAGACGACCCATATCGCCCTTGGATAATACCAACTCTCTTTCCCTCTAGCTCAGTCCAATGATACCCTCAAGTAATCCACCTGACTAGGCCACACAACAATATCACATCTCGAAACATGTAGCACATAACGCACATTAGTCACATAATAGTCCATGCATTTACACTAACACATAATAACAGGAATTCAAAACATAATTTCAACACTTGCATCATTTCCATCCCAAGTTTCAAATAATGTAAAAAGTAGGACTATGTAACTCACCTGAATACTCAATACGCAGCTTCCAATTCCTTTCACGCAACTATACAAATAAATAAACACGGTTACACGCGACCAAGCTAAAAGCTCTAGTCCATGTAACACACATATGATGGATGTCTAAGGGTTTGATTAACCATGGGTCACCCCGACACCATGCCCAACCTTAACCACTTCATTAACTCATTACACTAGTTAACTACAATTTGTTTAAAAATACAGAATTTTAGTGTGACTTTACCCTTTCAAACCTTACTTACCGACTTTCATAAATTATACCAAAAATCATCTAAGTTCCTCTATGAGTTTACTAACTAGCTCGTGATTCCCAACCACTCATTACATGCACAACTATCCCAAATAAAATCCAACTTCAAAACTGTCCTAATTCGGATCTGATTGCACACTAAAATGTATGGCTCTAACTATCATACTTAGACACACAATCAGAAGCTCTCCTTCTAGGGTTTCTTTATATACTTATATACTTTAATTCTGTAGATTGGATACCTTAATTCCACTTTTTAAGTTAGGGTTTTACCCTCCTAAACATGACCTAAATCTGACTCGTATTTACTGTTTTGACAAACTTTTCTTGTAAAAATGTTAACCATCTTCCAGAACTTCAAATCAAACAAGAGCTGACTTTTTGAAAACTAGACTCTTTGAACTACAATTTAGGATTTTGAATCATATCAAAACAGTTTTTAACATCTAGATATCATCAGTTGAACACAGACCTAAATTCTGCTCAACTCTAAATCATAAATTAACGCGATTTAAACCTAACTGCTTACACCAATAAGATCCTAATTAAACATTAAACACTCTAATATGATCAAAACATCCTTAATTACTGAAGTTTTTATAAACCCTAATGGTTCATCATATTAATTGTTACATGTTTTAAAGAAAACTAAACAAAAGCTTTATTGAAACATACCTAAATCTTGATTCTTGAAACTCTAATTCACTAACTCGTTCTTGATAAAAAAAATCGTTTTTTTCTTCTCTTAAAGGATTCGGCCAATCAAAGGGATAGGGGAGAGAAAAAGTGATTTAGGGTTTTATTAGATTTGTATTTATACTAATAGAATCCTAATTAGAGTCAAATTTTGTTTCCTTTTTCTTTTCTTTTTCTTAAATCCGATCGAACACCCTTATATGTATATTTTTTATATTTTTTTTATTTAATTATTAATTACATAATTATCTTCATTACCTTAAATTTTCATAAAAACCTAAGCTAATTTAGGTAAACCTTTTTACATAAACGCAACTTACTAAACTTCTTTTATAAAAATACTTTTCATTTTATATTTCACTTCTATATATTTAGAAAGTATATCCTAATTTCGCAAATATTTCACTCATCTCTACCTATTTCCATCTTAATACATTTTCCACAACCGCTTAACATAAACTTATCCAACTATTTACATAGCATTGCATGCAATACGCCTTTCTTTTCCCATATTCACTAAACGCAAACACACTCAAAATGAGATGATCATACACCTCCAAACAATATCAAGCACCTATTCAAAACCACTTAGCACACATATAAACCACATAGCACAAGAAACACACAAAATGAACTCTTATCCAATTCTAAAGGTTTCACCAACCTGGTTAAATCACGATGTTACAGTATCCCCTCGTGAGGAAATTTCATCCGAGATTTAACTAGCAGGCTCAACAACGCGGGCCCGAACAAACTGTGGATACTTATTCCTCATCTGGTCTTAGTGTTCCCAAGTAAACTCAGGTCCACTCTTTGAATTCCACCTAACTTTCACAAGCGCTATATTCCTACGTTTTAACTTCTTAATTTCTCGCTCCATAATCTCTATAGGTTCTTCAACAAAAACGAAGGGTCTTGTCGACCTTGATCTCATCCAATGGCACATGCAAATTAGCATCCGCCAGACACTTCTTCAAATTTAACACATGAAAGGTGTCATGCACACTACTTAACTCCTCAGGTAACCTCAACCTATAAGCTACAAGACCAATCCTTTCAAGGATCTCAAACGGTCCTACATATCTTGGTGCTAACTTACCCTTCTTTCCAAAACGAACTACGCCCTTCCATGGCGACACCTTTAATAACACCTGATCACCTACCTCAAACTCTAACGGTTTACGTCTTTTATCCGCATAGCTCTTTTGACAATCTCTCGCCGCTTTGAACTTTTCCTTTATCATCACCACCTTATCTGTCGTCTCTAATACTAACTCAGGTCCAATCAAACTACCCTCTCCAACCTTTGCCCATAACACAGGCGATCTACACTTCCTACCATATAAGGCCTTAAACGGAGCACACCGAATGCTCAGATGACAATTGTTGTTGTAAGAAAAGTCGGCTAATGGTAGATGAACATCCCAACTACCACCAAAATCTCAGATGATAATTGTTGTTATAAGGCCTTAAACGGAGCACACCGAATGCTCAGATAATACATATCACGCAAGTCGTGGTACATCTTATCCGCTCCAGGATGCACAAAGTACTTAGACTTATGAGCTTCATCCAAAATTACCATTCTTACATCTCCTACTAAAGGTACCCCTGGTGGATTGGTGTGTGGTTACATCTGGTTAAGAGATTTAAGTCATAGAAACATCTGGTGATCGGTGATCTACTTTGGTATTCTTTTATTTACATAGAAGAACTTGAAAACATGCAAATAAAAACCATGGAGATTTGGTGGAAGGTTTTGGGCTAGAGAGAGGAAGAAGGTGAGGAAGAAGTGGGTGAAGAAGACACGTCGTATGGTGAGAAGGAGGTGGTGTAGTTATTGTAGGGTTTTACAATTCTTAAAATCAATTCCTAAAATATCTAAAAATAATATTTAGATATATACCGAATTTAATGACATGGCATGGCATCCAAGATGATGTGACATTATGACGTGGCATTAAATAGTCAAATGCCTCATATTATATATATATATTGGCATTTTCTTTGCAGAACCACTTTTTTGTACAGAACCTACAAAACCAATTATAGACCGCTAGATCATTTAATTAATGGCTAAGATTGCTTGTGCCATTTAAAAGAATAACTAGATATGGGTTCCATAAATATACTATTTCATTCCCTTTTAAAACCATAACGCACAGTTAATAAAATTTGTTTGTTCCCCCTTTTTCTTCTCTGTTTGACGCAGCACCCAAAACCCCCAAGAAAATCATCATCAAAAATTCTCAAACTAATTCCTATTATTCCTACATAATTACCACACTAATCCCCACCATTATCTACAAGAAAAATCAACATGCAAGACCTTTTTCAAGATTTTTAATTTTCAAAAATTTATTCGATTTTGGTATAATTAAAGCAACAAGGGGTTGAAAACAAGTGATATTGCAAGAGTTTGGTTTATAAAAAGTTAAGGTTTTGGTATTTAAGGGGTGTTTGGTTTCGGCAAATCAAAGGGAAGTTTTGATTTTGGTTTTTGTTTGTGGTTCGATCTAGGCCGAACCCTAAGGAGGTGTTTGGTTCGTTGTTTTCTTCAATTGTTGCTACGTAAGCCCTAATCTCTTGTTAATTGTTATTTTTAATTCATGGGTTTATTTAATTTGTTTGATTTCTGGAAAATATGATGCATGCATGTTATTGGATGATTGTGAAAATGATATGGCGATAGGTAGTAGCTTAGGATGGTTATAAATTCAGTTAGATTGGATTTTGAAAGCATATTAGGATTGATAATTTAGGACAACAGGTAGTGGGAGTGTTGTCAAAATATATTTGGCTTAAGGTCTGTGATTTTATGACTTTGTTGGGTAGAGCAATATACAAGGTGTATGTGGTGCTTTGGATGGAGCCATTATAACACCCCCAAATAGGGTCGCAGCGGAATAAGGGTCTGAGAGTGTTACATCATAGATCAATATCACAAGATATGAGAATGACCTCTATATGAGTCGTTTGAAAATGATACATTGGAATAAATAAATTGTTTGTTATAAAAGCCCATTGCTTAACTTGTTCATCCTTGAAATGTGTACAGATTTTAATACATAACAAATACTTCAAAATGTAATGCACTTAAATCTTTATAATAATGCGACTCCAAAATGATGACCACCAATGTATCCTTGTTCTTGCCTTATTGTCCTGAGAAAAACATGCTTTAAAACGTCTACATAAAGTTGGTGAATTCACAGGCTTAAATAATGTATAAAGTAGGATCGCAAGATTTCCATGTGTAAGACATGTAACACATACAATATCTCTAAATGTAATTACGAACTGCACTAAGCTCATGACACTGAAGCTATAACATATTTGTATGCAAATTAATGCAAATAATGTGTCCGTGTAGATGTTTAACCCGCAACATCCAAATTATTTTGACAGGGTATACATTCGTCGTTTCGGTACCTTCAAAACTAGTGAGCGCTACTCATCCGAACGGGGATGTCAATCCCAAATAGATCTATTTAAAACATTCGCGCTTACAATTCAGTAATTAACAGTTCATGATTCATGGGCATAGTGGGTTATAGCTACTTAGGCAAACACGTAATTTGTATAAAAGTATACTTGCGTCCAATCGTAAAATAATGCATGTCTCTCACCCTAAGAATTGTAAATCATTGGAATTGTATAAAAATAAGGCTATGAACTCACCTCAGTGAATGTATTTGATATATAAATCAAATATGAAAATCGTCATGTATAGTTCGAATTCAACCTAATTAAATATAGGTCGTATGAGTACAATGTACTTTGGATAACTAACACAACATATAATTCTATATAGTTACATCACCATCTAAACATGTTTTTTTAATTTATACAATTAAACAATATAAATTTGTACTTTGAAAAATAAATGTCCATGTATTTGTATTTGTAAAAATAGTATACTAGTCCAACAATTGATTATATGTTAAAAATACTTGATTTAATGTTTTTAATATTTATATGATGTTATTGTATAAATAGTTCAATCATCTTGTAAAATAATATTTATAAAGTTAAAAACATGTATAAATATTATATAGGTGATACCACATCTTTTTTGTAAAGTTTTTATTAAAAACGAACCAACACTATTCATGTCAGGGAATAATGCATAGAAAGTCATATTTTTCTTGTTTTAACTCCGTTTTATACGTTCTTTATGTCCACGGTTTCGTATTAGGAAGATTTATCAAAATATCATATTTATGATAATTTAGCTACCGATGAACAGTAACTTTTACTGTTTTTGTAAAATTATATAAAACTACTTTTATATATTTAATCTTTGTAACCTTATAAACATCATAACTTATTCATTTTAATTCTGTTTCGCTTGTTCTTTATATGTATGGAATCGTAATTGAGAAATCTAGCAAAATAGTATACTTAGAATATTTATATAAACTGTTATGAACAGTAATAGCGGGTTAAAATTTATAAAAACACTTTTTATAAATTTATTTATTTGAAATCGTATAAAATTCATATCTCCACTTTTAATTTCGTTTTTAGTGATCCTTATATACACGTCTTCGTAATTAAAAGTTCTATCCAAGTAAATTATTTTCCAAAAACGCATTGTTATGAACAGTAACTAGTTTTTATAAAATTACTTTTATAAAACTACTTTTATATATTTAATCTTTGTAACCTTACAAACATCATAACTTATTCATTTTAATTCCGTTTCGCTTGTTCTTTATATGTATGGAATCGTAATTGAGAAATCTAGCAAAATATTATACTTTGAATATTTATATAAACTGTTATGAACAGTAACAGTGGGTTAAAATTTATAAAAACACTTTTTATAAATTTATTTATTTGAAATCGTATAAAATTCATATGTCCACTTTTAATTTCGTTTTTAGTGATCCTTATATGCACGTCTTCGTAATTAAAAGTTCTATCCAAGTAAAATATTTTCCAAAAACGCATTGTTATGAACTGCAACTAGTTTTTATAAAATTACTTTTATAAAAACACTCTTTATCGTAAATTTGTAAATGTCATAATTTATTCGTTATAGCTTGGTTTTTCGAGTTCTTTATATGCTTACGATCCTTATAATATGTAATATTTTAATAAAATGTTTCCAAGATTTATAAAAATCCGTATCTAAATAGTAGGTTTAAAACAACCCCTTTATTTATATAATTTATAAATTTGTTTTTATAAATCTATTACTTGATTAATTTTGTACAAGTCCTCTATATTACTTTATACCACATGTCTTGTTTATTTTGAGTCCTATAAATTGTAGTCCTCTAAATTGTGTCCCAATGATGTCCAAGGATAAAATTCCCATCATAATCATTACTTTACAAAATAATCCATATAAAATAAATAATTAACCATAACTTAACAAATAATTATATAAATTATTCATTGCTTGTAAATCTTTAAATAAACATGTCCTTATGTTTTAAACATCATATTTACCATGAATAAGTATTTCTTGAGTTTATATAAACTTGCAATATTTTATAAACATGTATAAAATATAACTAGGTGATGATTAACCATATAACAATTATATAAAATATGAAATGAATATCTTGAGGATATTAGGGTTTATAGTAGACCTTAAGAAGATGAATGAAGATGATACACAAGATCACAAACCAAGTATTACCCAAAATACTTCAAGAAAACCCTAATCCAATACTTGAAAACCCTAAGTTTTCACTTGATTAAACCTTGTATAAACCAATACCCAAGCTTCCAAATCAATTTGTAACACCTTAGATATGCCTAATATCAACTTTTGTACACTTTTAATACTTGAGAAATCAAAACTATGAATTATTTTAGGAGAGGGTTTTGAGCCGTGGGCTATGACTAAGAAGGGAGGGTTTTGCTTTGTTTTTGCTACGTGAAGTAATAAGAGTAAAGTGCAAGGAATAGGATCTAATTTATACACAAAATATCTAGCAAATAACACTTACCATTCCATGGGTTCTAAGGGGTTTGGTGGCTGAATCTTACAAAGCCATAGGGGGGGGGATGGAGATTGTGTAAGAAAGTACGGAGTGTGTAAGGTGGTAGCTTGAAATTGCAAGTAACTTGTACTTATCCTTCTAGAAACAAAATTGATATCATTTGTGTGTTTTATATACATGTAACTGGATATATATGTTTATATATGTGAAAATATATAATTTTGGATATTGGGTATAATTGTGGGTATTTTGTTGAGTATAGATAGGTATTGGTGCTTCTGGGTATGCCTAAATGTATTTTATTGCGAAACGTAAACGTTTTACGTAACCAATAAAAATAAAATATAAAAAGTTGATTATTACTTTTGTAAACATAATATAATGCTTGCTTGACGTGAACTTTTATTTATTTGGTGCTCGTTTACGTTGGTTGTTGATTTTTAGTTTACACGATTTAACTAAACGATGAGAATTAAAAGCAAACGCATAAAAGCCTAAAAATAAATAATGGAATAAATGAAGTCGTAAAATGACCTAAAACAACGGATTATTACAGTCTTCCCCCGTTAAAGGAGCCTTGTCCGCAACGCTTAAGAGGCAGCACTTGTCGAGGGTGCGGCTTTTGTGAAGAGATTCAGATACTTCTTCCGGAATTGATGTTCACATTCCCATGTGAACTCAGGACCTCCCCTAGAGTTCCATCAAACTTTGATAATAGGAATGCGGCTTTGCTTTAACCACTTGACTTCACGATCCATAATTTCCACTAGTTCTTCAATGAAGTAGAGTTTATCGTCAATGTGTATTTCATCCAACGTTATTGCTAATGGCTCGTCTGATAAACACTTCTTTAGATTGGATACATGAAATGTGCTATGAACCCTGCTTAGTTGTTGAGGAAGTTTGAGTCTGTAAGCAACGGTTCCCACTTTGGCTAGCACCTTGAAAGGTCCAATATACCTCGGGTTTAACTTCGTCTGTTTGCCAAAACGGATAACCCCTTTCCAAGGTGATACCTTTAACATGACTCGATTACCAACTTGAAATTATAAAGGTTTACGCCTCACATCGGCGTAACTCTTTTGGCGATCCCGAGCGGCTTGAATTCTTTTCTTGATTTAAAAAATCTTCTCGGTTGTCTCGTAAATAAGTTCTGGACCGGTAAGCTGACTGTCTCTAACCTCGGCCTAACAAACAGATGTTCGAAACTTCCGACCATAAAGTTCCTCGAATGAGGCACCTTCAATGCTAGCGTGATAACTATTGTTATACGAAAATTCGATCAGTCGTAAGTGCCTTTCCCAACCATTCCCAAAGTCTATTACGCAAGCAAATAACATATCTTCTAGTGTCTGAAGAGTTTCTTCTTTCGAGCTTTGGTCTGTGGTCTGAACGAATGGGTATGCCAATACCACATAATCCAAACGAGTACCTAAAGCCTTTTGGAATGCCCTATAGAAATTTAACGTAAACCCACCGTTACGGTCACAAATGATTAAGAGTGGTATTCCATGTCTCGTGACTACTTCCTTCATGTACAGTCTTGCCAATTTGTCCATTGGGTCATTTTCCCTCATCGGTAAAAAGTGTACAGACTTAGTAAGATGGTCTATAATTACACAAATGGTATCATAACCACTTGACGTCCTTGGGAGTTTGGTGATGAAGTCTATGTTAATATTATCCCACTTCCACTGAGGAATCTCAGGTTGCACCAACAAACCAGACGGTTTTTGGTGTTCTACTTTGACCTTTAAACACGTCAAACACTTGATAACATAAGTGGCTATATCAGCTTTCATGTTGGGCCACCAATATAATTTCTTCATGTCTTGGTACATCTTGTTAGAACTCGGATGAACAGAATATTTCAACTTGTGGGACTCATGCATAATCAAAGCCCTTAGGTCACCATAGCATGACAACCAACTTCTGTTATTCAAACACATCATTTCATCAACACGCGATTCCAACTTTTCCTTCTGAGGGTTGCCTGATTCCTTTAAATTTTCAATCAACATACCTCCCATATCTTCAGTACTGAGGTTTTCTGGTTTTCTTACCTCAATCCGGCTTCTAATATTTGCTTGGGAAGATCCAAACCAATAGTCATCACTAAGGCTCGAACCCATAATGGCTTAATTCGTTCCTTCCTGCTTAAAGCATCAACCACTACATTTGGCTTCCCTGGGTGATAACGAATTTCACAATTGTAATCACTAAGCAACTCTAACCAACGACGTTGCCTCATGTTCAATTCCTTCTGATCAAGGATGTGTTGCAAACTTTTATGATTAGTAAACATGGTACACTTTGTTCCATACAGATAGTGCCTCCAAATATTCAGAGCGAATACTACTGCTCCTAACACCAGATCACGAGTCATGTAATTCTTCTCATGAATTTTTAGTTGTCGTGATGCATAAGCAATCACCTTTTCGTTCTGCATTAACACAACACCTAATCCCTTATGCGAAGCATCACAATAAACAATAAAGTTCTCGGCTCCTTTATGTAAACAAGATAGGTATGATACACAGTTTCTCTTTCAATAATTGGAAAGCTGCTTCTTGTTTGTCACCCCAATCAAACTTGACCTTCTTCTAGGTTAGCTTAGTCATTGATTTGGCGATCTTCGAGAATCATTCAATGAACCTTTAATAGTAACCGGCAAGACCTAAAAATTGATGAATCTTCGTTGGTGTCTTTGGAGATGCCCAATCTTTAATGGACTCGATCTTGGCGGGATCCACGTGAATACACTGACTATCAATCACGTGACCGAGGAACTGTACTTTTGGAATCCAAAATTCACACTTAGAAAATTTCGCATATAACTCCTCTCTCTTAAGCAACTCCAAGATTAACTTAAGATGCTCTTCGTGCTCTTGCTTGCTCTTTAAATATACTAGAATATCATCAATAAAAACAATTATGAATTTGTCTAAATATGGTTTGCACATCCGATTCATGAGGTCCATAAATACAGCCGGTGCGTTAGTCAAATCAAACGGCATAACTTGAAATTCATAACGTCCATATTGAGTTTTAAATGGGGTCTTTAAGATGTATTCTTCTTAAACTCTTAGTTGATGATAACCCGACCTCAGATCGATCTTCGAGTAGACACTCGACCCCTTGAAGTTGATCGAATAAATCATTAATTCTTAGAAGTGGATAATGGTTCTTCACCGTTAGCTTATTCAATTCTCGATAATCAATGCACATCCGGAATGATCCATCCTTCTTCTTGACAAACAAGACCAGAGCTCCCCAAGGTGAGGAACTAGGTCTTATAAAGCATTTGTCAGAAAGTTCCTGTAGTTGATCCAACAATTCTTTCATCTCAAACGGAGCTAATCGATAAGGCACCCGTGCTACAGGTGCAGCACCAGGTACTAAATCGATTTGAAATTCCACTTGTCGGGTTGGTGGAACACCCGGCAAGTCCTCAGGAAATACTTTGAGGAAGTCTTGAATAATAGGTACATCTTCAAGTCGCTTCTCCTCTAACTTATCTTTAGCCTTCCTTGCGGTAACATGCGCCAAAAAGACATGACATCCTTTCAGCAAATACTTTTGCGTTTTGGTGCACGAGATGATGTTTAATCGAGACCCGTGCTCGTTGCTGCTTATGTTACCACGAACAATTAAGGTTTCATTTCTAAAGGGGATATGAATGATCTTCTCGTCACAAACGATTACCGCATGATATTTTGATAACCAGTCCATGCCAATTATGATGTCAAAACTACCCATCTCTATGGGCATTAAGTTGATGTTGAATGGATGATTCAAAAAATTCAAAGTACAACCCCGTATAAGTGTATTAACCTAAATTATTCTACCATTAGCTAACTCGACGTCATAAACATAGTCTAGTGTAGTTGGGATGATATCAATCAAAAAACTAAATACAGTAAACACAAAACTCTTATCGACACCATTATCAAATAAAATCGAAGCATAACGGTTGTTTAGGAGGAATGTACCCATGACAACATTAGAGTTTGGGTTTGTC
>BQNB010090518.1:0-20619 GCA_026074375.1 Tanacetum coccineum | reverse complement strand
TCACTTTCTTACACATTTACTATTTTCGTGCATTTATAGTCCTTATAGTCCCCAAAATTCTCACCATTGACTCTTTATCCTAAACAATCGTTATTTTTTTCTTTAGCACAAGGGCATTTTGGTCTTTCCGTCTATTTCTATTAAATATAAAATAAACAGTCACCCTCTTGTTCCTCCCACACTCTTTTCTTCATCCCACCACTACTTCAACCACCCACCACCACCCACGTCCACCTCAACCACCCCACCACCACCTCAACCACTCAAACAATCTTTTCAACCAGTGAATACTTATTTATCGTCAACACAACACCATTAATAAAAACCAAACCTAAATCACTTCAAAAAACTGAATGACAACACACATAAACATATACAACAAAGCAAAACCATAAGAAGCAAAAATACTTAAAACACGAAATATTAACAATAACATACTCCAAACACAAACTAACAACCGTTCTTACAATGAGAAGATACCAAAAGTCAACCCAAAAGAAACTTCAAGTCAATAACCTTGACAGCTATCCAAATGAGCAATGTTCCCCTCGGCTTAACGAATACATCTGCTCGAATTAGTCACCAACATACTTAAAAGGCAAAGTTTCTTCAAATCTCCCATATAAGGATTCCAAGGCAGTCTAAAGCCACACCAACACGGGGTTCAAACCCCTCAAGTGCCATGATCAACTTACGGCGTCGCACTATTTTCTCCGCCATCTCTAAACGACAATGGGACATCGTATTACAAAAACCCTCCTCTGCTAACCAGACTCGCATACGATCAGCCAAATCAGTGAAACCATCAGCATCACCGAGATCCTCCAAAAATGTCAAATTAGTCATTGAGAAAGTGTAAATGTATAACTGAAACTTTAGTCGTAAAACAAATAGGAAAGTTTAGATATGTAAACCCCAATGAGAGTTATGATTACCCTGCCGAAATTGAAAAGTAATTTACCATCAATGCAACATGCAAATAGGCTATCAAATCGTTAACACGATGCCCAATGTACAAAAAACCCCCTCAAATTTATAAGCCATGACCCAAAAACACCCACCCGTTAAACCACCATTTGACCCATTAAACCCTTTTAGGGCGTTGAGTAGTCAAATTTGCATTTCTGTATAAAGTCAAAGAGGAATAGTTTAGGGACTAATTTTTCAAAAGTAACAATTAAGTGAAAAACGATTCATTTATGCGGCACTTTTAATTGTCTACACTTAACAACTGACACAAGAAAATAATAAACAAGCACATACATAAACCCCAATTGCTTCATTAGACTTGAGTAAAGTCTAAGACTAAAACCATGGATTGTGTCGGGAATAAGGATGTTGTCAAGAACAAAAGAAGGAGGCCTAGAAAAAACGTTTCGGTTGATCCAAACACACCGCGACCACCAAAGAAAAGGGGAAGGCCTACAGGCAGTGGTAAGAATCAACCGGCTGTCGTTATTGGTATGTGTTTTCTTATCCATTATGGTTTTGGGATGTGATTTACTTTGTATGGCCTCATTTTTCTTTTTTGGTAATCATGGTTTACGACACATTAGCCGAATAATCCACGGGGTTTGAACCCACCGCCACACAGACTCAAACCAGGTAAAGCCCTCCCTTTTTAGGAGGTTGGCGTGGCCACTTCAAGTTTGTTTACACCTAGCAGGAATTGAACTTGAGACCTCACACATTTTAAAGTGAGAGCCACAAACCCTTTTGCCACTAGACCACCATTGAGTGGTTGTATGGCCTCATTTTTTACTTGGTAAAGTGTAAATTTTGTTTCCTACGGAAAAAAATTTAATTTCCTATGAATTTTTTTTTCATACGTTATTTTACCAAGTAAAAACGTTATTTTCGTACGTTAAATTTTATATTTTTTCATACGACATTTTAACAAGTAGAAAACGTTATTTTTCGTACTTTATTTTTCATTTGTATAAAAGAGAAAAAAAATCAACCGTTTTTATCCGTTTTCTTACATTTTATACGTTTTAGTACGTTTCTGAATGGAAGGATGAGAAAATAACGTTGACTGCGCGAAAAACGAAAAAATAACGTACAAAAAAATTAATTTTTTTTACCAAGTAAAGAACGTAGGAAAAATAAAAAAAGTTCCAAGTAAAATAACGTACGAAATGGTTTGAAAAAAAAATTCCATATGAAATTAATAAATTTTTCCGTAAAAAAAAATTATCAAGTAATAAATGAGGCCATACTTCGGTCAAAACGAAAAAATAACGTACGAAAAAAATTATTTATTTTTAAATAAAAAAATCAAAAATAATAGAATTATAAAAAAAATAAAAATAAAAATAAAGTAAAAAAATTGAAAAATTGAAAAAAAACATTAAAAAGGCAAATGTTCACCATACTTCCCTATGGAAGCAAAACGAAAACAATATCCTTTCTGTTAGACCCACGTTAGTATTTAACGGGAAAAAAATTTGCACCGTTCGTTTTCAGGAATGTATGGTGCCTCATTTTACCAACGAATAGATAAAAACTCCGCCAAATATGAGCAAAGAACGTGATACGATCATTTCGCAAACCACATAAATTTATTTTGCTCTTTACTCAAACTATAACTATATGTGCAAGTTACAACAAATGACTATATAGCTAAACTCACGTTAGCCTTCGGGGTCCCATGCATAAATACTTAAACAAAGGGCTGAGCAAAAGCACCAAAATCGAATCGAACCGAAAAATCAAGCCGAGCCAAACCGATCGAAACCGAACCGACCATTTTCAAAGACATTTTGTGAAACTTGTTGATCAACGCCATGCATCATGATTAATTAGGTAAAAGAATCCATAATCAAGTAAGACCGACCTATATAAAAACCACTATTTCCTTGCTCACTTTGACTCAACTAAAACTTTTGTTAACCTTTTTATACCATTTACTTTAACTCTTTTGATAATATTTTTTGTAATTTTTTATTTGGCTAAACTCATTAACTTTAAATAATATTCATATACTACAAAAACTTTATATTTTAAATAACTACTTAATTCAAACTTTAACATTTTATCAATGTTCTATTACTTTTTTTTTTTGAACGGCGACTTTATTAGAACCACTAGCAAGAAGCTAGTAAATTACAAAGGAATCAAAAAAGGGTGTTGAAGCCAACTAACCCAATTCAAAGTTCTATTACATCTAGCTACACACCAATAAAAAGAGCGTAAAACAATATTGTCGAAAATAGTATCCTTTCGGGGAATAGGAGACGCAAAAAGGAATTGGTTCCTGAAGTTCCAAAGGCTCCACCAAGAAACGTAAAACACGCCTTCCAACACCTCTTTCGTCTTAGAACCTAAACGGATAGATTTGAACCAAGAGAGCCAATCTTCGTACGACTCATAAGGATGAACATCCAAATTCCACCATCTACAAATTAACTTCTGAATATCTTTCGCCACAGAGCAACCGAAGAATAAATGGGACGAATCCTCGAGCACGTGATCACAAAGAGGACAAGCCAAAGACGGAAGCGAGACATTCCTACGAGACAAATTCGATCTAGTAGGTAAACGATCGAGATAAAGTTTCCAAGCAAAAACGTTTACCTTAATCGGAATACTTTTAATCCATCGAGTAGGAACTTCCATTTTAGGGAGAAAAGCCTCATCTAACATAGATCGAACATCCTTGACTTGAAAAACACCATCGCCATTTAAGTCCCAAAACCATCTGTCATCCATATTAGATAAAATAACCGTATCAAGTAATAACGAAAGCTGATCAAGTTGTTGTGACTCTACACCTCCTCGGACATGACGACGAAAAGAAGAGGAGATAGACGTATTCATCTTATCAGCAACCGATATGTCTTTATTCTCTTCAAGAGCAAACAAACGAGGAAAAGAAAGCTTGAGAAGATTATCGCCAATCCAAAGATCTTTCCAAAAGCTTGTACCTGTACCTTTTCCCACACGAATCTTACAATGAGAAATGAGATCGACACCTTTGACTTTAAGGGAGTTAACTTCTGTTATGATGGAGCTCCATGTCGAATTGAAAGCAGCAGAAAGAACATGACCATTCAAGCCATGTAAAGCTGATATAATTCGGGACCATAAGGAGTTATCATGAGAAAGGTAGCGCCATACCCACTTGAAAAGAAGAGCCCGATTGAGAGCGAAGAAACTAGAAACTCCCAACCCTCCGAATTTCTTAGAAGCAAGCACCTTAGACCATTTGACCCAAGCAATCTTTCTATCACCCTCTTGAATGCCATTAAAAAAATTCCTACGCAGACTCTCCATATAATTAAGAACAGATTTGGGAACCTTGAAAATCGACATGTTGTAGATAGGAGTGGAGCCAAGAACCGATTTAAGAAGGGTAAGACGACCCCCGACAGATAAGGTATTAAGTTTCCACCTAGACAACCTCTTCTTCATCTTATTAATCGTCTCGTCCCAAGCCTTTTTAGAAGACATATTATCTCCTACTAAAATACCCAAGTATTTAAAAGGAGCTTTCATTATCAAACAACCAATAGACTTAGCAGCTTCAGCCACACAATTATCTGGGATACCGACACCAAGAAGATGACTCTTCTGAATATTTATTGACATACCAGAAAGTAAGGAGAAGCATCGAAGAATATTCATGATACCCTTTAAGTTAGAATGAGACCACTCACCAATAAATACCGCGTCGTCGGCGTAGAATAAATGAGACAACGTAGTAGAAGGGTCAATCTTGTATCCTTTGAAAATTCCCGCTTCAACTGCCCGGGAAAATGATAAGTGGAGAGACTCCATAATGAGTAAAAACAAAAAGGGAGCTAAGGGGTCCCCCTGTTTCAAGCCTCGGTATAAATGAAATTCAGTAGTCGGACTCCCGTTAACTAAAATAGAGGCCTTCCCTGAAGACAGACTTCCACGAATCCATGAACGCCATTTAGGACCGAATCCAAAAGAGATGAGAACATCATCAAGATAACCCAAAAAATTTCCTAAAACCGTAAATCATAAGCCTTGGCGAAACGACTTTAAAAATCATGGCTTGTTGCTTTTTAAGTTTGCACCGAGCTAAGATTTCATTGATAATAAAAGGACCATCGAGAATCTGTCTATTAGGAAGGAATGCGTTGAGCCACAATTTAATATTTTTTTACTGAGATGAATCCCCAAAATAAACCAAGGAAAGCCGAAGAACTAGATCTACGTAAACGACCTTTGTAAAGGCTTCCAATTAAACTGATGGGACGGTAGTCACTAACAACTTTCGGATCAAGAACTTTAGGGATGAGGGCCACAAACGAAGAGTTGCATCCAATAGCAAAATCTCCATGATCAAAAAACCATTTCACAGCTATGCAAAAGTCAGGCCCAACAACGGTCCAATACTTACGAAAAAATTCGAAAGTAAAACCCACCTTGGGGGGGGGGGGGGGGGGGCTAGGGGAATTTATCAACTCCACAACCCCACACGGCTGTGCGAATATCTTCATTTGAGATCGGAGATTCCAATTCTAAGATCTGATCATTATTGAAGACTGAATAGGAAAAGGAAAGTAAGACTACCTCCGTCTAGAACCCGGGTCCCTTGGAATCTAGTCTGTAAAGTGCCTTCTAAACTTTTGTTTAAACAAGATCAGGTTCGACAATCCAATCACCATCTACCATAATACCTTTAACTGAAAGATTGGCGCATTTTTTGTTAATGATAGCATGAAAGTATTTGGAGTTCTCGTCCCCCTCGATTGCCCAGCGAATTTTCGCCTTTTGCATGATATCACGGTTGTTAGAAGATTGAACATCGTGTAATTGTTTCAAGACTTCCAAACGAGACAAAAGAATGTCGTCGGTGACTCCTCCTTGATCCAACACTTTATCAATGTCACACAATTTAGATTTAAGATCTTTAGAAAGACCTACCTGATGCCTTTTGAAATCCAAAGTCCTGCTCGAATCTCCTTCTTCAACATTTGAAGCTTTTTTTTAAACCGAATCATACCATTGGAATCATCAAGAGTAAAAGAATTCTAAGATTTTGAGACCAAGTAAAACATTCGAATCTATCCAGGAAGCTCAAGCCAAGAGTGATAAAAACAAAATGGAGTAGGGCCAAAATCAGAAAAGACTTCCTTGAGTAAAATAGGCCTGTGGTCTGAGAGGTGACGATCCAGACAGATAGCCGAAATGAGAGGAAAAGCTGAAAGTAAACCATTAGACATAAGAAACCTATCTAATTTACTCATCTTGGTAGCCGAAGGATGAGCCCATGTGAAAGAGAATCCTTCCAGCTGGATATCGTTTAAACCCGAATTAGAAATAAAGGAATTAAACGCGTTAGCTCCATGACTGTTAAAAACCGATCCCCACCGTTCCTCAATACATCTAACTTCGTTGAAGTCCCCCATATATAAACTTTTCTATCCATACTAGTGGATAAAGATTTCGAGATAACTCCACAACATACATTTAGATGAAACAGATTGGGGGGCATAGACCGAAATAATTAATAACTTCTGATTGTATCGGTATCCAATCCACGTCCCATACAAAGCTATAAAATTATCAGATATAGTATGATGATCCTTCTTGAAGAAATTAGTATCCCAAGCGCAAAGAATACCACCTGAATTGCCATTAGCCTCACTAATAATGTGGTCAAAAAAATAGTTTCCCCATAGAAATTTAACCTCCATAGCCGAAACACTCTCCATCTTAGTTTCTTGAATAGACAAAAAACTTACTTTATGTTTAGAAATTAACTCCTTGATCCAATCTTTCTTAGCCTTGGATCCTAGGCCTTGTATATTTAAAGAAAGACAATTCATCGGAAAACTAATTGTTCTCCTTGAGTTCCAATAATCTTCTCCATGTCTTTAGTAAATTTAACATGCCAAATAACAACATTTTAAGCTAGGTGTTCTTTGAAATCTCTAACAAATACAACACATAAAAAATGTATATTTTAAGAAAACTTAACAAAAGATTATGTTATGTGTTGCCTTTTAGTTTTTAAGGATGCAACATTTTTAAAAAGTGTTGTACTCGAATGTAAAATTCGCGTCACTTCATTAAAAGTGTTTGCATTAGATGGTTAAATGCAACACTTAGATAAAAAATATTGCATTAAAATCAACTTTATTAAAAAAGCAACACATTTTACAAGTGTCGCTTCAAAATGTTGCCTTAGGCTCATTTTGTAGTAGTGGCTGGAATGACAATGATACTAATATCTAAGTCCTACACAAAACAGATCAAGTCATCTTTTGTATCATTAACTCAGCAAAATACAAAGTCAAGTGCTTCTATTCTTTGTGTATGCTGCCAATGAAGGAGCTGAGAGAAGGGATTTATGAAGAGACTTATGTAGGGATTGTAAATATGTGAATGGGAAGCCCTAGAGTATTGCAGGGGATATGAATGTTACTTTATACCCCCAATGAACATTCCTGTGGCCCATCCATGATGAATGCTGATATGATTGAGTTCAAATATTGTTTAAATGAGATTGAAGTGGAAGACTTATGTAGCTCTGGACTTCATTTTACATGGACAAAGAATCTTTGCAAAGCTAAGGTGGGGATTATGACTAGAATTCTTAAAAAATTAGACAGAGTGTTGTCTAATGAAGAGTTAATCAACCAATATCCCCAGGCTAATGCTAAATTCCACCCTTATCTCATATCTGATCATACTCCTTCTATTTTATGCACTCCTCACAACATAAAAAGAAGATAAAAGCTTTTAGATTCCCTAACTACATTGCTGACAAAAAAGAGTTTATTCCTATTGTTAAAGAGAAATGGAATCAAAATATTCAAGGTTTTTACATATATCAAGTAGTTAAAAAGCTTAAAAGTCTAAAGTCCCCTATGAACAAGCTTGGATTGAGTAAAGGCAATTTGTTTAAAAGAGTTGAAGATCTAAGAATGAAGTTGAAAGATGTTTAGAGAGCTATTGATTCTGATCATCATAATCAACATCTAAGGATTAATGAAGCAAAGCTTGTTGAAGAATTTTATGAGGCTGAAGCTGATGAGGAAAAATTTCTATATCAGCAAGCTAAAATTAAATGGTTGTGTGAGGGGGACAAAAATAGCAGGTTCTTTCATAGTTTTTGAAAGGAAGAAAATGCAAGAGTAAAATCCACTCTATAACTGATGAGAATGGAATAAGGCATGAAGGTGATCAAATTCCTCAAGTTTTTCTTGATCACTTTCAAGAGTTTCTAGGAACTAGTTACCAAGTGCAGGAAATTGATTATATTGAAACTTTGATAAAAAAGAAGTTAAGTTTGGAAGAAGCTGATAAGATGGTTAGTGAAGTTTCTGATAAGGAAATAAAGGAAGCTTTATTTGACATTGATGATTCAAAGGCTCCTGGCCCTGATGGCTTCTCATCAGCTTTTTTCAAAAAAGCTTGGAGAGTTATTGGTCCTGATATTTGCAAAGCAGTGAAGGAGTTTTTTATGTCTGGGAAAATGTTGGGGGAATTAAATGCTACTTTAATCTCCTTGATTCCAAAGGTTCAAACCCCTGATAAAGTAACTGATTTCAGACCAATTTCCTGTTGTAATGTTCTATACAAGTGTATAAGTAAAGTTCTTACAAACAAAATCAAGCCCATTCTTGGAAAGCTGGTAAGCTGTAATCAGAGTGCTTTAATTCCAGGAAGACACATTCAAGACAACATTATGCTTACTCAAGAAGTTATGAGAGGGTATAATAGAAAAGGTGGTCCAAGAAGATTGATATCCAAAAATCCTATGACACAGTCAATTGGAAGTTTTTGGAATAGATCCTTGGTGGTTTTGGTTTCCATCCCTCAATGGTTAATTGGATAATGTAGTGTGTTTCTACTGCTGCCTTTACTCTTAATGTAAATGGGAATTGGGTATTTCAAAGGTGGAAGGGGTCTCAGGCAAGGAGACCATATTTCTCCATATTTGATCACTTTAATCATGGAAGTGTTCTCCCTAACCCTTCAAAGAGAAATTGAGAATGAACCAAACTTCCAATATCACTTTAGATGTAAATCTATCAAGCTATCACATGTTTGCTTTGCTTATGACCTGTTGGTGATGTGCTATGGAGATGTTACTTCTGTGAAAGTCATCAAAAAGCTTTAGACATTTTCAGTGCTTGCTCTGGTCTAGTTCCTAACAATTCTAAAAGTACTGTGTTCTTTGGGAGTATGAAAGAGGAAGAAAAAATTGCTATAAGTTATGTGCTTCCTTTTGCTATTGGAAAGCTTCCTGTGAGATATTTAGGAGTCCCTTTGATTGCAAAAAGATTGGGAGTAAAGGATTGTGGCTGCTTACTGGATAAAATCAAGAATAAGATTCAGAATTGGAAGAACAAATTTCTTTCCTATGCAGGCAGATTACAGTTGATTACTGCTGTCTTGGAATCCATTCATGTTTATTGGGCTCAAGTTTTTCTTCTGCCTGCAATAATTATTAAAGATATCAACAGACTCTTGAAAAGTTTTTTATGGAACCAAAGTGAAAAAACAACAGGGAAGGCTAAAGTGGCTTGGAGCTCTATTTGCAGGCCAAAGGATCAGGGTGGTCTAGGTTTGAAGAATTTGCAGATTTGGACTAATGCATTGCTTGCAAAGCATGTCTGGAACATTGAAATTAAGAAAGATTCACTTTGGGTCAAATGGGTCCATTCTGTCAAACTCAGAGGAAAAAGTATTTGGGATATTAAAGTTAATAATGAAGATAATTAGGGATGGAAGAATTTACTTAAAATTAGAGATCAAATCAAAGATGATGTGATATATAAGGTGGGAAATGGAATTAAAACTTCTCTATGGTTTGATAACTAGAGCAGGATTGGGCCATTGGTTCAATATCTAACCCATAGGGACTTATATGATGAAAGACTTAACGAAGAGCTCAAAGTTAGTGATATGATTGTTAATGGGATGTGGAGTTTGCCTGATGAGTGGTATGAAAAATTTCCTTTGATTACCAGTTTGGAAGTGCCTGACATTGAGATTAAAAGGGAAGATAAGATTGTTTGGAAGACAAAGTTTGATAAAGAAGTGGATTTTTCTGTGAGATAAGTGAACTTTGATCTAAATAATCAGAGCCCTTAAGTTCAATGGTGGAAGTTGGTATGGTATTCTCAAGGTATTCCAAAGCACTGTTTCATTCTGTGGCTTGCCATACAAGATAGGTTGATTACTCAAGATAAATTGAGTAAATGGTGTAATCAAGCTTTCAATAGGTGTTGTTTATGTCTCAATGATTCAGAAGATATAAAGCACCTTCTCTTTCAGTGTCCTTTTTCTAAAGAAGTATGGTGCAAAGCTATGGATATGACAGAAGTAAAGGATAAAGAGTATGAATGGGAAGCAATTATCCAAATATTGATAAAAGCTAGTCAAGGTAATAATATCAATAGTGTGGTTAGAAGACTAATCTTTGCTGCAATTGTATACAATATCTGGGCTGAAAAAAATAGAAGGATATTCCAAGATAAGAAGATGAGTAGTGTTGATAGGATAATTGATGTGGCAAAGAGTAAAATCTCTAGCCTTACTGTCAAGGACAGCTATGCAATCAAAATGATGGAAAGAAAATGGAAAATCTCTTGTAAAAGACTTCTCTGCTACATTAAGGTTTTCAGGCTCTTGAGGGGTGTTTGGTTCAAAATTTTGCTGCTGAAGAAATCAAAATGTTCTATGTTTAGCTGTTTAATGCAGACCATACAATGAACAATTAATAATATCTTGGAGTACTTCTGGTGTGACTATACTCATGTGAGCCTCATTGCTTGCTTAGTTTGGCCTTGGGAGGAAACTGAGGAGTAGTGTTTGGTTTTATGAGAGGTCTAATTCAGTAGTATGTACCATAAGGAAGAGTTGTTCATTGGGAATGGTATATGGTCTGGGTGGACAGTGTATGATGGGTGTAATAGAAAGTGTATGAAATATGAACCTTCTTAGTCCACCAAATACACTGTCGTAAGAGGTTTGGTTGGGTCTAAGTGAGGGAGTGTGTTCCCTTTCAAGTGATTCCCATTCCCTTTTTGCCCTTATTTTGTCTAGTGAGGGGTATCTGTTGGATGGTTCTTAGGTGTAAATGGATGGGGAAATGTAGCTTGAAGACATGGTTTTGGTGCTTTAAAGGTGATATATATGGGACTGTATAATGCCTAATCTAGAGTTCATTTGGTTGGATTTAGGTGGCAGTCACATAAACATTGAATTATCTGAGAACTTATTGTCTAAGATGTTGTGTTGTATTGTCAGTAGTGCATTTTTTGGTCTTATCTTTCTATCTTTGTAATGATAGTTTTGGAAGGGATATGGAATGTATATCCCTTGTATTTGTCTGATGTAACTTGTAAAGCATTATTAATAAAAATTTCACCTTTTGCATCAAAAAAAGAGTGTCTTGTTTTAATTAAAATTAGAGGCTCACTTTTTATTCGCTCCTCACATTACATACAACATTACTTATCATGTTAAAACCAAACTTGAGAGAATTTTTTCTCGTAAAAAAAGTCATATCATTGGTGTAAGAAGCAATCCACCAATTGCACCCTTATTAAACTATTTCTGAATATAACATTGCTTTTAAAATAAACCGATCAAACGAATAATTATATATATAATCATTAGAGATGTAATGTATTGTTCATCGTAACAATTGTTCATGATATCAGTCCAGCCCACCCATAACTAGCCTGCGTTCGTTTTTTATATGTATCCGCCCTCCACTCTTCTTCTCCATTCTAGATCCTTCGCCACACACACATCAACATCAAACTCATAATCCCTTACCGACGACACTTCTAGGAGCTATCTATATCCGTATTTTAATTGGTTTGATAAAAAGTATGCTTCCTACTTGGCGGCTAATGATGTTTATGAGCGGATGTATGTTGGTTTGAATTGGAATCATCCAAAAACATTAACAAAGGTATGAAATTCTTTTCTTCAGTTTTCAATCTACTGACATCACTACATATGTACGATTTGATCTTGGGATCTGCTTCAACGAATTACTGTTGTGGGTTTCAAATTTAGTATGTTATGTTTGTGTATTCTAATTCACTGGGTTATGGCGATTCGTCATGATGATTGACGCACGTGGTGTGTTGTCTGATCTCGATTAGATGTAGGAGGTATACTCTTATTCTTTATCTGTTTTTTTTTCTTTTTTGCTAGGTTTTAGTGTCGATTTTCACAATTAAGGTTGGTTGGAATTCTCAGGATCTGGGCCTATCAGACCTTTGTCTGAAGCCTTTTCGTGAGTGGACCAAGCTTAACATTACAACTATAACAGATAGTGGCGTATCGCTTGCGTGTTTAGCCTGATACTGAACCAAACTTATCAGGCCTGAATGAACCAAACTTATCTGTATTATACTTTCTTGGTGACGATCAACATCAGCAAAGTATCACCTGGCTTGGCTACCTCTTCGGTATGCAGCCGTGATAGATTTATTCGTGAAACTGTTACCTGACCCTTGAAAGCCTAATACAAGAATAATAGAATTTAATGTCGTTTTTTAATGCCCTTTAGTATAGTTTGCTTTTGCATTTCTTGGCGATGATGAATATGAGCAAACTATTACTTGGCTTGGCTAGCTCTTCGGTATGCTGCATACCGTATGCAGCTGTGATAGATTTATACGTCAAACTCTTACCTAAGCCAACAACATTAAAAAAATGATGATAACTACTGTTGTTTGGGTGTTCGGTTCGTTTGAGGCTGATTACTTTGGTCCAGTATCTGTCGGGCAAACAATTAATGTCAAATGCCCAAATGAAGCATTGTCGTATTGATCGTCATTGCGTTGTCGGTCGCCGAAGCTTGATTTCCTGGAAACTGTGTGGCCAGCTCCTCGCAAGGTGTTTATGCTATGTTTTATTGCGAAAGTGATACTTCGAGTACAATGGGTATGTTATTGGTTTCTGAGTAAATATTGTAAAAATATGACTTTTAAAGATAATGATGTTTTGAAATATTAATATATGAAAGCTAGGACAAAATCTGAACTTAAGCTACAACAAGATTAGCACAACAACTTTCTTTATTAATTTCCTGTTATGCTTAGGTAATTTGTTGCCACTACACAAGACTTAAACATGTGTTCCCACACAAATGCATAACACCAATTATGTATGCTTTTAATATCATTCAAATTAATCAACAACACATAAATAAAATGGTCAAAACCTGTCGGTTTCTGTGGGAACGCTGACTGCAGACATCGTATGTGTCGCGGTAACCTTTGAATGTATTCGATTTGGAACATGGTGAATCTTTTAAGTATTTTTTATCGTTGGCACATCATTTTTGTTTAGTATTTTTGTTATTAACTGTGTAGTATTGGACACGACTCTTGCCTAATACTGTGGGATGCAAGAGTTGGAACAGACCTGATTACAAATGTTTGTTGCAATCCTCCATTTTTTTGTTATAGTAATTTGTGTCCTCCTATGTGAATTAGTTCGCGATTCCCTTTCTACATTAGGTTGAAAAGCAACTTCTGATAGTGTTGCTTCTCCTGTTCATAAGTTTGTGGAACCCAAACCCGCTGTTGTTTTAATCTTGATTTTCTTCATTTTTATGTGTAAAATAACATGCTTTTATCTCAACACTCTTTGCAATTCTCTATGTAGCAGTGGTGTCCTGATAAGTCCTCTGTCTTTGGGAGTTCAGCAGAGGATGGCGGTGTGAATATAAGGGATTATGAAATTATGAACAGGTACTACAAGCTCAACCTGGATGTTTTTTGGTGTTGGAAGATTGTTGGGAAATTTATGTAGCACAAAGTCACGAGCTTTATCAAAAACAGGTATGAATAAACATTTAGGGTTTTTTTTAATTTGTAGTTTTTTTATGCAAATGACTTGATTTAAGTGTTGTGTTTATAGGTGTTAAATAAGCTGAGTTCGAGTGTAGAAATTCTTCTATGGTTTCTAAAACATAAACACAATACACAACAAACTTACATTAGCATAAAAAACCATACATTAAAAAAACCATACATTACAGACCACGGCCACATATCTAATCATCCTTCCCTTGAATCCCATTCAAGAATTCCATCATCTTCCTCAGTGCAATGACCGCCTTCACAGTTTTGAGCTCTTCGACAAAATAAAACTTTTCTTCACAAACAGTCTTCACCCCCACGCAAGATGTTAATTCGCCTACCAAAGTCACGACAACAATGTTACTAACAAAAAAACCATTTGCATAAAGCCTCAGTTCTCATGAAATTAACTTGCGTAAAAAATAACAACCCGCAACAACGCACGGGTTTTTCTGCTTGTTGTTATTATTTTTCGTATTGTTTTTTTAAATTCTGTATTGTGTTTAAATTTTCGTATTGTAGTTTGTATTTTTATTTAAATAAATGAATTTGAAATTGTGTTTAAAATTTCATATTGCAACGGATATATATCCTAACTGATAGTTTTTCCCTCTATAATGGCTTTTTCAATTTATTTTAAAATACACACATTTTATTCAAATAAAAATAAAATTACAGTACATAAAAAAGAAATACGACATTCGAATGAAAATACAATACATAAAAAAGAAATACAACATTCAAATAAAAATACAAATTACGATACGAAAACAACTCCTATTTGTTTTCTTGGTGCATCCAACGGATTTTGTGACTGGTATTATCTTTTATTTTTTGCACATATTTTCACAACTTTCGTTCAACATCGCAATCTTTCATGGATTCGTCGAACAAAAAAATTCCGATCACAGCATGTCTTTCTTGAGTAATGTCTTTGCATTTCACATATTGTTCCTTAAAGCTTGTTTTGCCCGGTATGCTTCATGAAACAGCTTGGTTACGACGATGATAGCTTGTTGGCGAGCGGCATCGCCTATTTCACATTGTTTTTGAACATACTCTTTGATTTCTTCGACGATATGTGGGAGAGAACAAGTCATGTTTCGAAAATGTATGTGAAAGTTGTGTGTGAAAGTTGGGTGAAAATATATGTGAAAGTTGGGTATTTATGGGTGAAAAGTGGGAGTTTTAAATTTTGTAGCCGTTGAGGTATTTTTATTAAATTTTTTGTTAATAAATTTAAATTTTCTTGTTAATTCTTTAAAAAAATGCAGGTCGCCTTACTGTCGTCAAAAAAAGAAAGCTGATGTGACACGAAAAATGTAAATCGCCGTGTGTCTTTACTGTGACTAGCCTAATATACCAACAATCACTAGTTAATTAATACTACCTCCGTCACAAAATAAGTGTCCAGTTTGACTTTTCAGAGTCAACTGGTTCAACTTTGACGTTACCTATTTTTTGTGTTTTATAATACTTGATGCAAAATATATGGATGATTGCGTTTTAAATGTATTTTTCATTGGTATAAAATTCTCATCAAGTATTATATAAAAAAAAAATTGAGTTTAAAGTTGACTTATTTTAGAACATAAAAAGTACATCGTTTCAATAAAATCATGATATTAAACTTCCATACCTTGTGCAATGTCGTTTCCATGTCACTATCTCCCACGTTAACTCGATTTTCACTATATGATAACATGCTGCGTACTATTTAGAAGAAATAATTACAATCTTAAACAGTGGCAAGTTAGTTTGTTAAATGAAGTACGGATGATGCTGAACCACTTGCAAAAACTAAAAATCCCGAAAAAAAAGAAACTTTTTTTTGGTTAGCTTGCCGCAACATCTCCACTTTTGATACATCTCAAAAGTCATAGCGCATATGTCTCATTCAGGCTGTCACAATTCGACTGTGTAAGATTTAAAAAAAAATATCTGGCTCTTTCAATTATGTAGACGCTAAGCGGTCGAGTATCCTTTGCCTGTAAAGTCAAGAAATCATAATGAAGAGCCTGTCCAATGGATCAACTGTAACACATATTTAGATCGTGTGCATATACATCATATATGTAATGGAACAAAAATCTAATGAGTTCTCTTCTAAACTGTTATTCAATAGTTCTGAATTGAAAATGTTATAAAAAACCCAGCTAAACCAAAATAATTACGGATACCAATAAAAAAAATTCGCCCCACAGTAACGCGCGGGTAATTCGGCTTGTTCGCATTTAACTAAGATACAGTATTGGATTATTAGGTTAGGATTGCAATCTCCTAACAACCTACAATTTATCCGACCATTAATGGTCTTCTCAAAACATTTTATTATTAGGCAATTTTTGTCAAACATGTAAATTTATTAGTTAGTTGTCCGGTAGGTTTATATTTAATTGTCTAGTTGGTTTATATTTATCGCTATAAGAAGAAAGTCACGTTACAACACTAACACACTATTCTTAACATGGCTCAATTTCTAAAAAACACAAGCAACTATTCTTAACATACTCAAGTTCTCACTTATCCTTCAAGCATGGGCAGACCCACATTGGTGTCGGGTGTGGCACGGGCTACACCCTATTTTCGGTCACGAAGTGCATTTTTTTTTGAAAATCATCGTTTCTTGATATGTGCAACCCCAAAAAATTTTGCTACTTTCGCTCTTTATGGTGAAAAATTAGTTAGTGTAATAATTTTTTATGGTGCACCTTTTATCTAGCTCCAAATATAATTTGTAAAGATATAAAAAGCCCAATAAACCAAAATTAATTGAATCATCTAATAGTAAGACTGCACAACACAATTATCATTCATTCATTCGTCTACTATGTTTCTCCATTCGTCCAAGAAAATAAACTCTCACTTATTCTACACGTCAAGACAACAAGTATCATTCATTCATTCAACATAAAAGGTAGCTATTACAAAGTATTATTATTATTTTAAAAGGAGTTACATTTACGTAAAATACAATTCAGATTAATGATTGAGTGATATTATTTTATTTTAGGGTTTTGAATACTACAAGCATGATAAGAGCTTCTTTTTTCACAGTTTTATAAATGCTAGTGTATATCATAATCATTTTTGGTTTTAAAGGGTTAATTGTTGGAAAATTTGGTTAACAAAGTGATTTTGACCAAGTTTGGACACAATTATCTATATGTATGTTTAATATATATAAGTAATAGTTTGTAAGTTTGCGTTCTCCTTGTAGAGAGCTTCGCAATGAACTTTTATGTGTCCAAAATGGAGTTGATGTGAATGAGATATCGCGTCTCAAATTTAAGCATTCGGTACCATGCTTAAAGAGGAATTTTACGTTTATTTTCTATCCCATATCGGTGGGATGAGTAAACTTAGGGAGCACTCTATTTTGTATAAATAGAGGCCCTTATTCCATAGGTTTAACACATGGAGCACACATTTGAAAATGTGATATTCCAGGCAGTTTGTTAAGTCTGACAGTACAACTTATTGTTTCGGCTGTTGTGCCTTGGGAACAGACGGCGAATCTGTTTTAAGGGAAGCGTGTCAAACACGTGCCTCGACTTTTTAATGCTAAGCGTGTCAAACAAGTGCTTCGACTCTTGAGTGTTTCCTTGCTGGCGATCTAGTAAGTCTTTTTGTTATTTTATTGTTTTATTTAATTATCGTTTATAAAAGTGTTTATATTTATTTTTTAGTTATTCATATTACTGTTAATTATATTTATTATAATCTGGATTTTTTAATAAAGTGTAACCGTTTCCTTACATTAATTGTATGATTATTTGCTAGTTTGTCATATTTACTATTTATAAAAGTGTAACCGTCTCCCTACAAGGCTTTTAAGTTGTGTGTACCATACTACCATTGTTCAATTCCTATTATCTTGTTTCTACTTCTTTTTCGGATGCGTAGAAGTGTTTACGTGTACCATTCTTAATAAGTGTTTGCGGTGATTCAATGGTACACACAAGGGTAAAAGCCATAAATACTCCATGTACTCGCGTGTTTAACTCATTATACTTTACGAATTCGTAAACAACTCATTATACACTATGAAACCCGCAATAACCAGTTACCTTGCCATGTCACTATTTCATAATGGAGTATAATGAGTTATAAATGTGAGTACATAGGGTATTTATGGCTTTTACCCTAAAAAATAAATAAACCCTCTTTTTTTTGTATTTTTGACAAAAAAAAAATAAACCACACCCTCACCCAACTCACTAAAAATTCTTTTTTTTATAAAAATTTTTAAACTTTTTATAAAAAAAAAAAAATTTATACTTCGAAATAAAAAAAATTTAAAATTTTTTTTATACTTCGAAATTTTTTTATAAAATTTTATAAACTTCGAAAAATTTTATACTTCTAAATAAAAAAATGTATACTTCTTTTTTTTATACTTCGAAATAAAAAAAAATTTCGAAGTATAAATTTTTTTTCGAAATAAAAATAAATTTTCGAAGTATAAAATTTTATTTTATAAAAATTTTTAAAAAAAATTTCGAAGTATTTATACTTCGAAAAAAATATACTTCGAAGTATAAAACTTATATAAATTTTTTCGAAGTAGAAATATTTTTTTCGAATATTTTTTTAAAATATTCTTTTCGAATATTTTTTTTAAATTTGGTAGAGCATAATGAGTTAAACAGGCCGGTACATGGAGTATTTATGGCTTTTACCCAAAAAAGTCAAAGGATAAACGTGTTTGACTACAAGTTACCGGTTAAACATAAAAAGGTAAAAAGTAGCAAATAAAAAGAAAAAAAATTGCTGACGTGGCATATTAGTACTTAAATGACATATTTTTCGGATGCGTAGAAGTGTTTACGTGTACCATTCTTAATAAGTGTTTGCGGTGATTCAATGGTACACACAACTCTTAAACGGATACGTTGAGTGTAATAAAATGTTCATGTTTCTACTTCTTTTTCTTTAACAACCTAACATAGCCATTAATAAAATATGAACAAATAAAAAGCTAAATGTTATTGAATGACCATTTTGAAAGTGCAACTATCGGATTATAAGTATGCGGCATGCATCTTTCTAGCATCAGTGGGAGAAATAAAATTTTGTATTGGGTTAACTAATTATTTACTCAAACAGTCGAATCTCATACTTGATTATCAGTTTGATAACGTGTCATTTCTTGAAGTAAATTGAAATATAATAACCCATTTATCGAATAGAGCTATTAGTAATGCGGGTTTTAATTTGCAAGCTAAAGTGTCGGATGTGGTGAATAATAGTGCCTGGTCGTGGCCCTCTGCCTGGTATGACATGTTTCCAGTTTTAATAAACGTCCCTACCCCTACTCTTAATGATGATCAGATTGACGTTTTGCAATGGAGGATGAGAGATGGATCGTTTAGATCGTTTTCGGTCCGTGATGCATGGAATTGTATTAGAGATCAGGTAACTGAAGTAGTATGGTACCGCTTGGTGTGGTCTCGTTTTAGCATTCCAAGGCACACCACTCACTTATGGCTTGTCATGAGGAACCGCCTTAAAACTCATGATAGAATGAGGCAATGGGATGTAGGAAATGATGTCGACATTAATCAGCTTCGTTGTTCGTTATGCAAGATCCAACCCAACTCTCATGCTCATTTATTTTTTGAATGTCCGTACTCTTCACAAATTTGGTTTCGTGTTTTGCATATGGCTGAAATTCAGTTTGCTTCGAATAAATTAAATGGAGTGAGATCATGGCGTGGTTACTCCCCATTTCTAAACGAAATAATGTAGTTACCATTGTGGTTCGTCTTATCTTGGCTGCGGTTTCCTATTTTGTATGGCAAGAGAGGAATAAACGCGTGCATATGGAAAAGACGAGAGGAATCCCGAGCATTTGTCAAAAATTGTTGATACGGTTAGATTAAAGCTAGCTTAGCTTCTATTCGTTTCAAAAAGAAAGCTCGAGTTGAAGAAATGAGGAAGATGTGGAGGATTGCTAGCATTCACATGGATGATGGCTGATGATCTTCGTTTACTGCTCTAGGGATCGTTATGTTTTCCTACTGCTTATTTCTGTGTTTTGATTCCTAGTTGATGTTTTGGTTGTTGAGTTTTGAATATGTTCAAAGCTTACAGGTGTTATTGAGGGGTGGATCATGACCACTCTTCCATGTATGTAAACTTTTATCATTTTTTAATATATTCACCGGGTATAAAATATTTTACCTAAATATAAATTAAAATGTAATGTAATAATGGCCATTCACGACTATCAAAGGTCTCTTGGCCAACAGTATGTGAGTGGCTCATCAACTTAAAAGTTGTGAGTTCAAGTCTCATCGGAGACATGTGAGATAAAATTTATGAGATAAGTAATGTAGATTGTAAAAATTTACCGTTAAAAAAAATTGCCCAACGACTCTCTTCATTTGCTTCAGTTGAAGATTTCGTTGAAAATTACTCAAGTTTAAAATATTCTACAATCACTTGATATTGTTTCATTTGAAAATTAACACTTATGTTTCGGTATATTCATCATTGTAATCATATCTAATACGAGTCTAGTCATTTAAAAAATTTAAGAAAAATGAACAAAATGTTGACGAGAACGTCTGACACATGTCGACTTGTTTTTCAATCCACCCTTTTGGCACATATATATGCAAACTCGATAAAAAAAAAACTATTGTGCGTAACAGGTTCTTTCTTGTTTTTTTTTAACGGCGATTTATTAAAACACTAGCAAGGAGCTAGATCAAACAAGAACAATATAAGAGTTCTTAAGCCAATCGTCTCACTTGAACGACGCTTTACATCTGAATTTACACCAATAAAAAGAACT
>BQNB010090517.1:0-27125 GCA_026074375.1 Tanacetum coccineum | reverse complement strand
TTGACCTTTTGCCTTGGTTAAGGGCATTCGGTTGAGATTTGCATTTGTGTTATTTTATATGTATACTATTTGACGAATCAGTGTCACCCATCGTCTTTCGACTCCTTACCATCCTCAAACGAGTGGTCAAGTTGAAGTCACGAATCGAGGTCTCAAAAGAATTTTGGAGAGAACGGTCGGAGAAAACCGTGCCTCATGGTCAGATAAGTTAGATGATGCATTATGGGCTTTCAGAACCGCTTATAAGACTCCGATAGGATGTACTCCATATAAGTTAGTCTATGGAAAAGCGTGTCACTTACCAGTTGAGCTAGAACACAAAGCATATTGGGCTCTCAAGCATGCCAACTTCGATTTAAAGACCGCGGGCGATCATCGAAAGCTTCAGCTCAATGAACTTAGCGAGCTTCGTGATCAAGCTTACGAGAATTCGTTAATCTACAAGGAGAAGACAAAGAAGCTACACGATTCCAAGATAAAGAACCGAATCTTCAATGTTGGTGATCAAGTCCTTCTTTTCAACTCCCGATTAAAGATTTTCTCCGGAAAGCTCAAGTCCCCGATGGTCCGGACCTTTCACATCACCGAAGTTTATCCTTATGGCTACTACCAAGTTGTCTTATGACGACGTTCTAATTTACAAAGTCAACTGCCATCGTCTTAAGCATTACTATCGGGGATGCACCACCATTAGTTATCTCCGGTCCTCTTGACTTTCCTAAGGGCCAACTTAAATTTGGGATCGAGTCGACTTGCGACTCAGGTGAGGTAATCAAAAACAAGCCGCTTCGTGGGAGTTCACCCCATGCTTATCATTTCTATTATCTAATGTGTTGTGTTGAGAGAGGCTTGTTCTCTTTCCGATTTCTCAATGTTTGTTGCTTGATTATTGTAATTTTTGCAGGATTCTCCCAACAAATTTTAGAAGCCTCTCGTGTCCAGTGTTGTTTCCCGTTCTACTCGAGCTTCTCATCCTTTGTGTGAAATTAGTTTGGGGAGATCAATATCCTTTCATTATTATCGATTAACGAATTATCTTTGTCTACTTAATAAACGGCTTAGATTTTCGTAGAATCCCAACCTTTAAACATTGAGGACAATGTTTCGTTTTAGTTTGGGGAGGGAATCTATCGATTTGATGTGCTTGCTTATTGTTTTGTTCTCACGTACCCGTTTTCCCACAAAAATAGCAAAAATTTTAAATTTTTCAGTGTTATTTCATATTAAAAAAAAAAATAAATATATTATATATTTAAAGACAAAAAATGTATGTTTTCCGTGGTAAGATAAGAAGTAATTTTTGACCCGATTGAACGTGTTGAGTTCTAGCTTTTTCCCTTAACAATTAATGATGATAGTTTATGCTAGTCTACATGACATGCTAGACTTGAATCATTAGTAAATGAAAGCTTGTGCTAATCTCAAGTAGATTTTAAATATGCCGAGTTGGATTTTATATAGGCTAAGCATTTGCAAAATTTCTTTTGTGAAGAACAAGAAATGATAGTGTTATTTATAAGTCATGATATTAAACGTAGAATAGTTGGATTTCTTTCAAGCTCATATGTATTACTTGTGGCTTTTTCTCCCATTAGCATGTTTCACTTATATATGAATGTTTAATAAATAGAGTTGTATGGTTTTTTGGTTAATAATTAGTTAATAGAAGTTTTCTTTTAGTCTTTGTGAGTAGGATGCGTTACACATAAGAACTACTTAATTTGTCTTTAAAAATACAAATTATATATAATATAAGTATCTCATGCCAGATTAATTTATCGTGGTCGGAGCTGGGGCGATGTTGGAGATTTTCATATATGGTAGAGTCGGTGTCATAATAAGTATGAATAACCTCTTTTAGACTCGCTATCGATGTGGTTCGAGATAAAAGGCACCGTTTTTACTTTTATTAATCGAAGTCGAATATATGTTTGCCACATCTTGTCGGAGGCGTGCGGATGTTGTAGCCTACTAAAGGACTGAGGTTTAATAAAGTTGCTTAATTTTTGTCTTATTTTGTGCCTTAAAGAGCCTAAGGGTATATGGTGCAAATGAGATTGGTCCATTCATGTCTTAAAGAGCCTTAGGGTATATGACATGAATGGTGCCTTGCTTAAGTAGCCTAATAAAAAGCCAAATTTTGGTCGCCTCGATGTGGACTTTATTCTTGATTGCATTTGATCCTTTTTGAAAAGGGCTAGGAGTAATTATTGCGTTTGAACCATGACACTTATTTTCTGATATTAATAAGTATACGAAACCAACAGTCTTAAAGAGCCTTCGGGTATATGACTTAAGTAAAATCTTGAGATACAAAAGTAGGATTTGCGGGAGGAAAAGTAAGTACACAATTAATATTTATGAGTAGTGTTAGTGTCATGACTTGTAATTACGATGATCTTGATTTTTAAGACTTTGGCATGGAATAGTGAAAATGGGAGATGAAGTTATCTTTTAGACGCTTAAATGTGCTTTTTGTTCTATGATCCTAAAAATTACCAAAGTGGTAATGAAAATATTACATTATGTCAACACAAATAAGTTGTAGTTAGGTAGTAATAATCAAGAATATAATTCAAAAAGGAAAAATTCTTAGTAAATGGGAAGTCGGGTGTTTTATTAACTTGTGATCTCTTATCTCTCTTCAAACAAAAAAACTCTTTGCTACTTTTCAAGGTTGAGTTTGGGAATTTTCGAGGTATTTGGTTATAGCAGGTGGTATTGCCGTGAGGGACACACAATCGTTTAGTTTGGGGAATTTTGATAAGTGTAGAATACACATATCTATTTATGCTTAAAAAAGCCCAAATAAACCCAAAACGGATCAAAAATGGCAAAAATGTGCTTGTATCTGAGTTTTATGTGTGCAGGTATGGATATGTCAAATATTGCAAGAATTCAGTCAAAAACGGACACGAGGAACGATGAGGGATGAAGCTAAAGAAATCAAAAGCCGAAGCCAGAGAAATCATGCCTCAGCCTTCTACAGTCAACTGCAGCTAACCCACAGTCAACCAAAGCCAAACTCCATTGTTTTATAAACACAAGGGCTGAATATGCAATTTTCCCCAAAGTTTATTTATATCCTGAGAATAGCTTGCCATAACCAAGGGCCTATATGCGTAATTACCTCATAGAATTTATAATTATAAAATGGTGGGGTCATGAAGGGTCAAATAAAGCCGTGGATCCCTTTCTGCCGATCATAGCCAACCCCTTTCCGACCTAACCCAGCCCTAACCCGAATCGGTTAAAGCTTATAACCCAATAACGCTTTACTGTTCACTAATTTTTACCCAATCGGATTTACTCACTCCACACACATGATCCACCAAGAACAATGAACCTAGTTTCTTTACCAATTCACCCCACCCAAATTAAACCATAGGTTAAATGATCCCTAACACCTTAACCCATCCATCACTATCAATCATAAACCCAACCCAATCCACCCTGGCATAATCTAATGAAACGATTGGGTGATGTGACGTATGTGAGTGTTTACACTCACATAACTAACTCACATATGTCCACGTCATTGATCCGGGTGCACACATGCCTCAATCGAACGATTGAGATATAAATCAAGGAAAGAGAAAAGATTGAAGGGTCAAGATGAAGATGAAGAAGATCTCAGAGTAGTTGGGCAAGAAGGATCAAGCTTGGGGTATAAATACCCCCTCATTCCAGCTTATTCGTGGTGAATTTTTTTCAGTTTATTGTAGTAGTTTAATTTTTCAATTCAGTTTTTTAGTAGTTTTTTAATGTAATTTCAATTTCATGTTATTTTATTTCGTATTGTAAGAAACTTATTTCAGTTTTAATAAAAGTGTTATTTCATATTAATTTGTTTCCTCATTTAAATTCTGTCAAAGTGTTTGTGTTTGTTATTGCTGATTCGATCAAGGCTTGATACCATCTTGGAAATTGGATGGCTGCTATGGTATCAAGAGGTTTTTAGAGCTGAGGGTCAGCATTAGGACTAGTTTAGGATTGTTGTTGGTTTGATTTAGGGCTTATGTGGATTAAGCCATAAGCCCACACAGCTTATTGCTTTCCTGTTCTAGCTGGAAAGCTAAGGTACACACTATTTGTTTTACAATTGTTTTTTTTTTGTTTTCTTAATAAGCTGTGGGATTTGCTAATAGTTTGATTAAGTAGATTTTATTAAGTAGTAAAAATCTGTCAAGTGCTTAAAATTTGCTTTGCTTATTTAGTTTAAGAGATAGAGTACTAAGCTGCTAGAGCTTTTAAGCTAATAAGCTTATTTAGCTTATTTTAAATAAGTAAAAGTTGAGTTTCAATTAGTTTTAGCTTTTTAAATTCTGTTGAAAAAGCTGTTTTTATAAAAAGGATGCTGAGTGTTAGTAGTTAGGGAGTTCAGGGGTCATGTCTGTCCATCTTTAAAGTTTCTGTTAGTTAAAACTTTTCATAGTTAGTCCTTTTTACTTACACAGTTAGTCCTTTTAATTTTCATAGTAAGTCCCTTCGGTAGTTTAAGTAGGTTTAGTCTAGTTAGTCCCAAGTTAAGGGACTATATCTGCCAATAGATCAAACTTTGTGTTTTTTATAAAACTTTAATTTTCCCCGCCTACCCTTATCTTTCTGTTTTGTCACTTTCGGCCCATGTGTTTTGGTTAAATTGGTTAAGCTTAATAAAAATAGTTTTTTTTTATAAATAATAAATTAGGTTTTTAGTTTAATTACTTAAATTAGTTTAAAATAACTCATTAAAAATTAGGGCTTTGATAAAATTAATTTTCTTGCATTATTTTCTATTTATAAAAAATATTTTTATATAATTTTTAGTTTTAAGTTTTATATTTTTAAAAATTATTTTCAATGTTAGATTTTATTCATTTAATTTTCATCCTGTTGTTTTTTTTTTTTTACTTATTAACTTAATTTTAAATTTTAATCTTTTAATCAGAAAAATTAGTATAAAAAAATGTTGTTCTCATCTTTTTAAGTAATTTAGAATTAAATTCAGTTTAAAAGTATTTTATCTTAGTTTTTTATCATTTAATTTCTATTTTTTAGCATTTATTTAGATTAAATAGTATTTAATTCATAAAAAAATCCGAAAAGCTTAAAAAATATATTTTGCTTTTTCCTAAAATTGTTCTTTAGCATTAATTTAGGTATTGGAATATAGTTTACATTTTTAGTTTAAATTGCATTTGTTTATAGAAACTGTCGCATTTTATTTACTTTCGTATTTAGTTTAATATGTTGAATTAGTTGTTTATTGGTGCCTTTAATTTTTGTAGTATAATTAAATCAAAAATATCTCTTTTCTTATTCAAATCAATCATTCCGAACGAGATCGAGGTTTCCATTGCACGAGTCATTGGGGAAAACGACCCGGGTGATCATACTTACCCGGTTTAATATACGTATTTTATATTATATTATATATATTTTTGAGAGTGAATTTTATCAAGGGTAACTTGGTATCTTTCTTAATTACTCTCGGTATTATATTTTATAGTATATTTTACGTGTATAAAACTACCAATCAAGGAACGAAGAGGTGCTTCGTTGCCGAACCACTATAAATCTTGTTGTCTTGGTTTGATCATTTATTTCTCTATCTCTTTAGTGTTATTGTTTACTTAGTTCATTATATTAGATATTTTAGTTGTGATTCATATTGTTTATTGATTGACATACAACTCGAATCTAACAATTTTCTAAGCAAAGTTTTAAAACGACAAATTAACCAGTAAACTATTCAACCCCCCCTTCTAGTTTCCTACATCGATTATTTTATGTATCGATTGACCAACTTTTTGTTATCAAATCAAGTATTTTTAGTAATCGAATCACATATTTTCAAGAATCGACACACATAATAATCGAGATTCAAAAACATAGTTAAATAGTTTGATTCTACCGATAATACGTATAACTTAAAAAATATAACATGTAACATACAATTTCAAAAAATAACTCTTCTTTTTTTATGTTTATTTAAATAAAAAAACCGAGTTTAAACTCGCCAAATAAATATTTAAGATGAAAAATAATTTGAAAACTAATTAGGTTGTTGGTTGTGTGTGACGAAATTAATTGGAGTTGAAGCTGCAACTTGAGCTGAGACTTATATTATAATCTGGAAGCTGAAGATTTTATTTATAAAAACGTATTTGACGCATTAGTTGTAGATATAGGTTATTATTATAAAAGCATATAAAGTTACAATAAATTTAATCCGATATAATTCAAGCTTTCATATATTTATGCATAATATTCCGAGAATATTAAAATAATTTAACTATATACAAGTTTTTCTTATTTTTGTTACCTTGTTTGAATTAACTTAAGCTTATATGAGCTTATAGCTTATAAAACTGTTATAAGTTTTTATAAGTTAACTTCATTCTTTAAAACCATGAGCATTAAAAAACATAGATCTTTCAATTTTTTTGTTGGAAATATAAATATATACTCCTTTCGTCTTAAAACTATTGTCAGATTCCGTATATAGCAAGTAAGAGCACGTAAGGATCACATACTGGTTATAGACCAGACCTAGTATATACTACCTGGTTCTCTATAACCTTGGCTCTGAATACCAATCTGTCACACCCCCAAACGGGGCCTGGACGGAATACGTGTCCGGAGGCGTAACGTCATAATATACATCACACAAAGTACAAAGAACGACCACTAAGGGATACGTTTTGAAAATAAACATCGTTGCTTTGTTAACAAAAATTTAGTCATTACAATATTTAAATGATTTTAAAAGTGAAGTGCGAAAGCGTAATTAAGTTTTGGAATCGACAACGATGTTTAAATAGTAGATAATAATTCTTGAAAACCGGGCCATGCAAGGAGACACCATATAGCAAGCAAAGACATCCACAGCTAAGCACCTGAGAAAAAAACATGCTTAAAAACGTCAACATAAAGTTGGTGAATTCATAGGTTTAAGTAAAATATTTACGAGGACTAAAAGGAATTAGTAATTTATGTTTCATTCCCAGTATCATGAAAAGTATTTGGTAACTGATATCGTTCAATAAAAGTAGTGTGAATCTCAACGTTTCCGAGTGTGTGTGACTATTGTAACACATACAATATCACACAAAAATATTTACGATATTACCCTAAGCTAATGACACCGAAGCCTTTACAAGTTGTGTAAATCCTAGTCTTTTAGATTCGTCTCAAATCGATGTTTTGCCAAAACACTCAAGTACTACCTCAAATGAAATGCACCCACTAGCCAATGTACTCATCCAGAATTCGGGGTGGGGGTGTCAACCCCAATAGATCTATTTACAACATTCGTGCTTACACGAAGTAAATAATGGTTCATGATAGTGTGTACTACGTGGCAATAGGGAAACTTAGGCAATATGTAAAAGTTTAAGGTACTTGCGTTCATAGTAAAAGCAACCAACGTATTTGTAAAGAGTTTAAAGTATTCATATCCGTAGTAAAAGCAACCAACATATTCGTAAAAGCTTTAAGTACTTGTATTTATAGTAAAACGAGTGTGAAATCAATCATGTAAACGAGTTTTGTAAATGAGCATATAAATAAATTTGAAATCATTAGAGTAAACAAGTTTGTAAACGAGCATATAAATAAGTTTGAAATCATTAAAGTAAATAAGTTACCTTGTACACTAGATCTTAAAAAGAAATTAAAGAAAATAGACACCTTTTGGTGTTGTTGTTGTGCCGAGAGGTAGAGAGACAAGAGGGAAAGTGATGGTGAAATTTTTAGCTGCCAGGAGGCTTGTGTGTGTGAAGTAAGCCCTAATATGTGAGATGGTGTGGTATATATAGGAGTATTGTAGGGTTTTGAGGTGTAAGAATTGGTTTAATCAAGTGGCTAGAACCACTTGGGGTGGTCCTTGTGTGCGTTGGATTTAAGGAGCATAAGGGGAGACCACACCATAGTTTTGTTAGTCATGGTTCAAGTGTATCTAGTCTTGGTTTAAAATCACAAGTCAAAATGGTAAAAGAAAGAGTCAAAGAGTGTAAGAAATGCACATGAGTCTTGCACAAGTAAAAATGAGAGGAAAGTGACCTTATGAGAGGTCACTTTCACTTCCTTACACAACACATGCATGCATGGAAATTCAAAAGATGCCATTTGATTTATTTAAAGCTTGGATCCAAAATATTTGAAGGCTAGGGGGGAATTTCGAAATTTTGATGCTAGGATGAATAACATATGATAACTTGGGTTTACACGTAAAGGTGGTAGGTTTCTGGAGTTCCGTTTGATCAAAAAACGCGAAAAACGTAAAATGTACGCAATAAACAGAAAATTGCAAACGGGAGTGTACGTAAACTATGTAACACTTTAGAATGATAAAATCATGCATATAATAGGTGAACTAAACTTAGTCCTAGGTCGGAACATTTCCGATGACGTTTTTCAGTTTTACGTGGGATAACTTCTCGATTTTTAAGTCAAATTTAAACGTAACGTATAAAAGTTAAAATAATGAACGGAATATTTTAAAATAATGACTTGAAATTTAGGAGGTGTGACATTCTTTCCCCGTTAAAAGATCTTTGTCCTCAAAGCTCAAGTCGTGGTATCTAACGTAGACGGGATGTTCGAGAAAAGGGTACGGTTAAAGGACAGTTCTTAAAAGAAGATGACAAGGTCAATTATTTAGTTAACTTAACCAAGTGTCAAATGACCAAGAAAATTGAGGCGACACCACTATGATGGCTAATAACAGTGAAAATGAAATTCCTATTGGCGCTTGCATTAGTTAATACGGGAACGTAACGAATTTCAGGGAGGGACGTACCCATAACAATGTCGAGGTTCTGACGAGCTTCTCTGTATCCATTTTGGTTCCCCAATTCTGGGCAATACCTCTTGGTGTGTCCTTTTCCTCCACATCCATAGCATGCCATCGTAGTAGAGGCCTAACAGTCTCTTGCTTGGTGGCCAACCTTCTTGCAGTTTCCACATCTAACGGGACACGGACCGTGGTGGTGTAGCTTGCACTTGTCGCAGAGTGGTAAAATTCCAGCATATCCCTTATTCTTATTGTTCCTAACCGTGTAAGCCCTTGCTACATTCTGCCTATTAAAGGGTGGTTGTTGCACATGGTTATCTCTTGGGTCGTTATCAAACCTCCTCTTGTTCTTAGCATCCCTAGCAGTATAACCTTTCAGTTTCTGATCCATTAAATTGTTTGCAATTCGAATAGCATCTTGGAGTCTTGTGGGTTCAGTAGCAATCACATTTCCTTGGATGTTATCGGGTAGACCCCCAATAAACTTCTCAACTCGGTCTTCCTCTTCAGGGACCATCTTAGTGCACAGTAAGATTAGCTCTTAGAACCTTTGGGTATAAGCAGTCAATCATTACCCTTCACAGCCAGATTCCATAACTCAGTCTCCATCTTCTGAATCTCATTTCTTGGACAGTATACCTCAGTCATCAACTTCATAAGTGCCTTCCATGTCATGGCATATGCAGCATCAGTTCCAATTGTCCTCTTGTGCGAGTTCCACCAAGTCAATGCACTGTCCTGTAGAGTGCATGAGGCATACTTCACTTGATACTTCTTTGGACAATTGCTGATGTGAAACACAGTCTCCATCTTTTCAAACCATCTAGTCAACCCAACAACTCCTTCAGTCCCCTTGAAGTTTAGTGGTTGACATTTCACGAAGTCTTGATAAGTACACTCACGAGCAACGGGCACAACACCTCTAACATTCACATTGGGATTTCCATTTTTGATTGTTTTGGTTTGCTTCGTAAGATGCCATCGCCTCAGCTATGCGTTGGGATATCAATTGCTCGATGGTGGTGATTCGATCAAAATAGTCTATATTAAAAATATGTTTTATATCTAATATTCTAATTTGTAATTGTATAGAGAGCTAATCCGTTTGATATAAAAATTTCCTTGGGACAACAATATTTTTATCTCCCGGATGCCGTATCCCGACGAAGTGTGAATTTGAAACCTTGTTTCGGTTTGTGATCACGTGCTTGAATATTCAAGATTTATATTTTTGGATTCTAAACCTAATAATGCAAAGGGAAAGCATATAAAGACACGCTAAACTAGAAATTAAAACAATTTAAAAACCTAACGACATTTAAAAGTAATTAAAAACTAATAAACTAACTTAATTAACTAAAAATGACAAATTAAAATTTTAAAAACTCAAAATGCAAATTTCTTAAACTAAATGACTTAAAATATTTTTTAAAAGTCAGAAAATAATTTTTTTGACTTTTTAATCTATTTAAAACTACTTTTAAAAGTAAATAATACTAAAAATTAAATTAAATATACTAAACTTAATCCTAAATTTTTTAGAAAATTCCTAAAAATACTTTAAGCTAAAAAGGAGATTTATAAAGAAAAATGGATCAATAAGCTCTATCCTATAAGCTGCTAAAATTCAATAAGCTCAATAAGCTACAATTGAAAAGCGTGTATAAGTAATTAAGTGTGCAAAGGGTTAACAGAAAAGTCCCAAGGGCGCTACTGGTTAAGGTGTTGGTGTTGTGAAGGTGAGGTTTCGGGGGGGCGGGTTCGAGTCTGGAACTGCAATTTTTTGGAAAAACTTTTTTTTTTATTATCTTTTTTGAAAATGCTAAAGATCAAAGCTAAAAGGAACAACTTTAATAAAGAGCTTTTTACTAAAACTTATGAATATGCTAGGAAAAAACTCTCCTAAAATTGACAGTTGGGCTTAAAACTAACTAACATTAAGCTAAGATAATTGGGACCTAATAAGCTAAAAGATAAGCAAATAAGCTGAAACAATCTTAAACCTACACCTAATAAGCACTTTAGACTAGAAATGAGCTAACTAAATAAGCTAAAAAGCACCTAAAACCAATTAGACAGTTTACTCTAAATGATACTTTTAAAAGACTCTTGACACATTTTAAGCTTAAATTTTGACTAATAGCAATTGGACATTTAGCTGAAGAAAAACCCTAAAAAGCAGATAAATTCTAGGACCTAATAAGCACTAATGAGTAGATTTAAGCAAACCTAAATAAGCTGAAAATTACCTAAAAGCATTAAAAAAGTTTACTCATACGAGACTTAAAGGATTTGACAGATTTTAAGCTAAAATTAAGACCAATTAAGCTAAGAAAAAGCTAGACAACTTAAAGCAGATATAGATTAACACTTGAAGAACACAAATAAGCTAGAGTTAAGAAAATTCAATAAGAGATTATGCTAAAAAAAGGAATTGCAAATGACAAACTACACTAATATTTTTTTGCTTTTTGATATGAAGGACTCTTTTGCAACTTGAAATTAAGACTCAAATTCTACTTTAACCAACTAAAAAAACTTAAAACAAATTCAACTTAGATCTCAATAAGCTAAATTTAATTAAGATTAACCAAATATAAGTTAAAGCTTAGCCACTAAATGATCTGCAAAACGAGGCTCTTAAAACCAACTACCTTGATGTTTTGCCATTAAACTTTCAAATAAGCTATTTCTGAGAACTAACTCAAAACAGATGGTGAATGATGCCAAATAAACTCATTTGAACTCAGAAAACTATAACTCACACGAGCATTTGGAAAAAAAATCAATCAAATAAGCAGTTTGACATCCCTAATGATTGGCAGACTTGGAAAGTTGATAAATCAAACTCTAAACTTGACAAAACTACTTTTAAGCTTATAAAAATTTGTTTAGAAACTTAATTAGAGCTTATGAAATCAAGTCTGATATCCAAAAACAGATTGCACTCTCTTTTCTTGCATTATAAATGCTTATCCCAAACACCCCTTAAAAATTTGTAATCTCATTTTAAAGCCAAAACAGATCCAAGTAAGCCATGATTTGTAAAAACAAATTAAGAACTAATCATATAAATGATAAATAAGTGAATACTAAGGTAAATTAAGCAATGTTGAATAAGCTACTATAATAAGCTATAAACTAAGATCTAAGACAGATTCTACCTAAATACAAATTGAACTATTCAAAACCGTAAACTAGACTTATTAAGCTATATTAAAACTAAATAAGCACAAATAAGTAGCAATAAGAAGTAAGATAAGCTAAACAAAATTTAAGCTAGAAATGAGGTAAAAGAGAGAGTACCTTAATCCCAGCTCAAACAGGGATAAAAAATGCTCAAAAGAGCTTGTCTACAAGCTCCAGCTTATCAGAGATAAGCTGGTGAAACCCATAAGCCCATCTAGTTCTGGCTTATCTTCCATAACATAGCTTATAGTGACTTTTTGAGGCTATTTTGAGTTAACAACTTATTCAGTTTGGCTTTTAGAAAGCTAAACTGAATAAGAACTAGCTTAAGAGTTATAGAGAGCTTAATGAACTTATTAGCTTATATCTAATCAATATCTAAACCATGATTGCTTAAGAGTGAAACTAAATTTAAAGCACAATTTACATGAAACTATGAATTTTATTAATATCAAAAGAGATTACAAGCTTTTTTATAAAGAAAATTAATCGGGACATTAAGCTAAAACATACATTAATAGCATTAAAAGCGGACACTAAAACTATTAAAAGCTAGATGCCTTCCTCCTGTGTAAGACCCTCTATTTATAATGCTAAGCAGAAGGTTCTAGGAGCATAGGCGCGTCCTTCAGCTCAAATCCTAACCCTTCATTCATAACCGCCTCACTTTCATCAATTATAGCCCTTGGATCATGTGCTAGCAATCATCCTCTAATAAGACGTCAAGGATTTGCCAGGTGGACTGAGGTGATGTCAGGCGTGTGTCAGGCTTCTAGAAGGAGATGTATGTGGGTGAAATGGTTTACCACTGCATGTGTTGTTGTTGTAAAATGGGGAGGTAAAGGAGACAGTGAACAAACTTGGGTATTGGGCCTTTGTTATATTTCTTGGGCCAGAAATTGTATAATGGGTTGGATTTAGTTTTATAAGGCTTATGCTTATATTTTTTAGGCTTAAGGTTTAATATCATTAATGGGATGACCCGGCCCATGAAACGGGTACGAGTTGGCCCATTAGTGAATATGCCTTCGGCTTTGTTTTCTTGCATTCTTCCAATCTCGTGTCCCGTTTTTTCCGTTTTCGCTTTGTTTTTGTCCATTTATGATATATTCATTACCCGCAAGACACAATTCATAATACAAACGTATACAATGTATTTTTCATGTATTTTTGGTCTTTTAAGTTCATTTTATTAAGGAAAAATGATATGTGATTAAAAACATATCAAAAATCCCCCATACTAAGCTATTGTCATGTCGTCACGCAATGTCATAAATACACATTTAGAAAACTAAAAATTTCAACCCCCTTAGACTAATTACCCCGAAAAGTATCTAAGTGTTCATCTAAGGAGATTAAAAAATCAATAGTTTTGAAAAGCCCCCGTTTTACCATTTTTATAAATATACAAACACTTATTAGTATCATTATAATATATATATATATATATATATATATATATATATATATCCCTATTATATTTTATAATATATAATTTATATATTTTATACCACAACCTATAAGGATTCACGGAACAAGAAACACTAATAGGATAAATGCATGTTCTCCGATTTGTCACACTTTCAACTCTCCTCAACCACCCCAAACCAAGCTTAAAAACGAAATCATTGTTAAATAAAAATTAAGATGCTACCACTACTCATAGATTCAAATTGTGTACGCATAGCCACTTTCTGCTCCCTTATTCCTAAGTCCTCTAAGGATTTTATTCTTATTATTGGTGACAAATAAATTATGGCTTTTTATTTTTACTAAAGTAAGTCGGTTTAGACATATTAGTTTGGAAATCCTTTCCTAAAGAGACGATATGGTGAGAATATGTCCTATTAAGGTTCTATTTCGGCATGATTTAGGGGTTATTCTTTTTATTTCATTCGAAACAACTCAACTACGAGTCCAGAGACGGAGGCTTTATTTAGATAACTCCGGAGTCGAAATTTGGCTTTATTCTTATTATTATTATAGCAACATTTTTAAACCTTGGTCCTTTAAACAACTGTCACATCGGTATGCAAGCCGACCATGGTCCAAGAGTCTTATTTCGACCTTGGTGATTTCCTTGACCTTTTAGAAGGCTGCAACATCGGCAGCGAACCGACCAGATGCAGCAAAATTTTATCAGTCTCGGATTATTATTCTCACTATGGGCCTTCTTTTGAAGACTGCCACATCGGCAGCGAACCGACCAGAGACAGTAAACCTTTATCAACCCACATTTTTTTATTATTATTGTTATTAACTCCACCCTTTAAACAACTGTCACATCGGTATGTGAGCCGACCATGATCCAGAAGTCTTACTTCGGCTTCGGTTTATTATTATTATTATTAGCCAAATTTCAAGTCATGTGGTCGTTTAACTACCTAGACAACGGTAGCGAGCCGTCAAGAATCGGTAGCCTATTTCCCCACAATACTGACAAAACCTCGATGTGTACTTTAATTTCACCAGAAGGAATCTCTATGAAGTGATCTAAACTAAGAATCGCAAAAACCAAAGCAACTTTATTTATTCAACAAAATATAAATGTTTTATTATAGCTGATGGGAGCAAAAGCCACAATTAACCTCTATGAGCTCTAAAGAGATCCAACTACTCCACGCTTAGCATCTAACTTATATTCAACTCTATCATTTTTCGTTCTTCGCAAATTTAAAATATTTAATAAAAAGATCCGCGAATGCTTAGTCTAATAAAATCAAGCTTTGCATATTTAAAGTCTATTATGAAAACTTGCAAACTCTTGGCTTTTTTTTCAAGCTAGAATTCGCGTTTTAAAACCTTCTTATATATAAGACTAGCAAAGCTTTAATCTTATATAAGTTAAGGCAAGTTAGAGTGCACATGCTTCGATCAGTCAAATTTATTCTTAAAAAAGACAAAAATTCGTGTCAAACATTATTTTTTTTTTGATTTTTTTTTTTAATATTTTGCGTAAAATCTCAAATTTTTTGGTGGCAAACGGGATTACGTGAAGTCAAGGCAAAGGCAAGTAAGTCAAATCGGAAAGGAATCCCCCTTACTAGAACTAAAAACATTGTCCTCCAATGTGAGACTGCACCCCAAAACTAATTTTAAAGCATAATCCAAATATTAAGGGGTCTCTACGCAAATCTAAAGACGTTTATTATTTATTGCTAATAGATTAAACGTCATCAATAAGATCTAGGATATCGATTCCCATATAAACAGCATGCTAAGGATTGAAGATAAGTGGGACAAAACCACGAGCACGAAGTGTCTTCAAAATCCAGGCATAACACAAACACGAGAATAGGAAAGAGGTGAGCTCCTCAATGTCACACTTATTCATAAATATTATACTAATATACTACTACTAGGGATAAGCATGGGTTGCCACCCACGAAGCGCTTGTTTTTGTTAACCGAGTCACGAGCCTGACTCGACCCTGGGAATTTTTTTTTATTAGGGGGGTGCGTCCATGGGGAAGGTTTGAGATTCGGGACAACATCGAGGGTATGTCCCTTCCAAAATAATGCTTAAAGTCTATGACCGTTCACCTTGAATTTGGTCGTCGATTTGAGATAACTCGGACGGTTCCATAGGGAAAAAACTTGAGCAACGTGAGGTTCCGGTCAACGAGTTTTGAAGCTTTGCCTGAGATAATCTTTAATCGAGAATTGAAGAGAAGAAACACTCGTATCACCAACGTTGAAAAACAATTCTTAATCTGGAGTCGTGATCTTCTTTGTTTCTCTTTGTCTCTTATCCCCCCCCCCCCCACCCCCCCCATCTAGATTGAAGATTTCTCGTAGGATGAATCTCGGTGGTCATTTAATTATACATTAACTTTCCGGTGATCACCCGTGGTCTTAAAGTCAAAATTACAATGTTTCAAGGCCCAATAGGCCTTGTGTTCAAGTTCGATAGGAAGATGACACGCCTTTCTGTACACAAGCTTATAAGGAGTGCACCCGATGGGTGTCTTGAATGCGGTACGGAAGGCTCATAAAGCATCATCTAACTTATCGGACCATGAAGCTCGATTTTCGCCTACGGTCCTTTCTAAGATACGTTTTAAACCACGATTTGAAACCTCCACTTGTCCACTCGTTTGTGGATGATACGCAGTAGAAAGACGGTGGGTAACTCCATACTTAAGCATGACCTTTTTAAATTGGTCATTGCAAAAATGAGTACCGTGATCACTAATTATAGCACGAGGAGTTCCAAATCGGGCAAAAAGAGATTTCAAGAATTTTACGATGACTCGGGCATCATTAGTATGGAGTAATTTTGCTTCAACCCATTTAGACAAGTAATCGATGGCCACGAGAATGTACTTGTTCCCTCGAGAAGACGAGAATGGTCCTATGAAGTCAATGCCACATACGTCAAAGATCTCGCAAACTTGAATTGCATTTTGAGGCATTTCGTCTATTTGGGAGATTTTGCCTTAACGTTGACATGAGTCACATGAATTCACCATGTCATGGGCATCGCGATAAATTATCGGCCAATAGAAACCGGAATCAAAAACTTTCTTAGCGGTGTAGTTCGCACCATGATGTCCCTCGGTGGGTCCATTATGGCAATCCGTGTGGATATCAATGGCTTCTTGGCCGTAAACACAACGTCTAATCATTTGATCTGCACAAATTCGAAACAAGTAGGGGTCGCCCCAAAAATAATGCTTTAAATCCTTAAAGAAATTTTCTTTTGTTGGGACGACATCCCTTTCACTATAAAATTCCTCGCATGGTAATTTGCAATGTCGGCAAACCATGGGATACTAGCATCACCATGAAAAGTTATCATTCTGAGGGTCTCGAGAGGAAACGTTTTATTAAATTCCTTTTTCTTGGGATCACCTTGATGAGGATTTTCTAATCTAGATAGATGGTCGGCCACGAGATTCTCAGCTCCTTTTTATCACGAATAATGACATCAAATTCTTAGAGTATGAGAATCTACCAGAGCAATCTCGGCTTAGCATCTTGCCTAGAAAGTAGATACTTGAGAGCCGAGTGGTCCGTATACACTATGGTCTTTGATAAGACTAAGTAAGGCCGGAATTTCTCAAAAGCATACACCACGACTAATAATTCTTTTCGTAGTTAGTATGTAATGTGCTTGAGATCCATCATGGTCTTTACTTGCATAGTGTATAGGCTGAAAATGTTTGGTCTTACGTTGCCCCAAGACTGCACCTACCGCATAATCACTAGTGTCGCACATAATTTCAAATGGTAGGTCCCAATCGGGGCCAACTAAAATCGGGGCTTTGGTTAACTTCTTCTTAAGTATATTAAACGCTTCAATACATTATTTCGAGAAAAAAATGGGGTTTCTTTTTCTAGAAGATGGGTCATCGGCCGGGCGATTTTAGAAAAATCTTGGATAAATCAACGATAGAACCCGGCGTGACCTAAAACTACGAACACCTTTGACGGAAGTCGGATGAGGGAGTTTAGCTATACATCAACTTTAGCTTTGTCGACCTTAATCCCAGATTTAGAAATTTTATGGCCAAGGACAATGCCCTCTTTAACCATGAAATGACACTTCTCCCAATTTAGAACTAAGTTAGTGTCTTCGCACCTTTTGAGCATTTTGTCTAAATTGGAGAGGCATGATGAGAAAGAATTCCCAAAAACCAGGAAATCGTCCATGAAGACCTCCATTGTTTCCTCGATCATATCATGGAAAATGGTCATCATGCACCTTTAGAACGTGCTTGGAGCGTTACATAAGCCGAAAGGCATACGTCGGTAGGCAAACGCCCCATAAGGGCAAGTGAAGGTGGTCTTCTCTTGGTCTTGTGGGTCAATGGGAATTTGAAAATATCTGGAAAATCCATCTAAAAAGTAATAGTATTCATTCCCTGCTAAACGTTCAAGCATTTGGTCCATGAAAGGCAACGGGAAATGATCTTTATGAGTAGCATCATTAAGCTTACGGTAATCAATACAAACTTGCCATCCCGTAAACTAACTAGTAGGAATCCAACTTATTTTCTTGTTTTCAACTTCTGTCATGCCACCCTTTTTAGGCACACAATGAACGGGGCTCACCCACGGACTATCAGAGATAGGGTAAATTAACCCGGCATCAAGGGGTTTGATAACTTCCATTTTGATAACCTCATGAATTTTTGGATTTACCCTTCTTTGATGTTGAACCGCCGGTTTGAAATCATCTTCCATTAAGATCTTGTGAGTACAAAAATGAGAGCAATGCCCTTAATGTCAGAAATTTTTAATGCGATGGCCCGTTTGTGTGACTTAAGAACCTTTAAAAGGGCGGCTTTTTCTTCATCTTTTAATTCTTTAGAAATTATGACGGGTAATTTATCGGTTCCTTCTAAAAATGCATATTCTAAATGAGAAGGTAAATCCTTAAGCTCGAGTTTTGTTGGTTCTTCGATTAAAGGCTTCGTTTCATAGTAACATCAACTTGCTTAAGGTCGTCATTCTTCATCGGAGGGAGATTCGGAGAAGGATCTTCATTCAACAATTTCTCAAGGTAAAGAATATCTCCCTCCGTGTCGTAGTAATCGTCATCCAAATTAGAAAGTTCTTCCGGGGTACGTAGAAAAGTCTCTATCTCTTCCAAAATGAAATCTCCTCCTTAAAAAGAAGTGAACGAGGGGGAAGAAGAAGCAATGATAGGATCCGAAGGAGTGGGATTGCCACTCGTTGAACTATCTGAAAATCCGAGCACTTCTTGAGCATAACTCCTCACAAGCAACTGTCTATGACATTGACATGATGAATCGTTTCATCATGATAATTACAGGAGTATCTCGAAGTGTGCTCGACTTTAAACGTAATGGCTTCATCATTGACTCAAAGAGTTAATTCTTCACCATGTACATCGATTAAAGCTCTTGCTGTCCTCAAGAAAGGTCTCCCGAGGATGAGGGGAACCCGAGGATCGACGTCGTAATCAACTACAACAAAGTCGGCTGGAAAATAAAACTTTCCTACTTTTACAAAAACATATTCGGCAACACCTTTCGGATGAGCAACCGGTCGGTCTGCGAGTTCGAGTGTCATGCGAGTCAGAGTAAGTTCCAGGAGCGAAAGCTTCTTCCACACGGAAAGAGGCATTAAATTAATGCTAGCGCCAAGATCGGCCAAGGCTAAGCACTTATCTAGCTCCGAAAAATCACACGGGATGAGAAATTTGCCGGGGTCTCCAAGTTTTTCGGGCAACTGTTTTAGGAGCACCGCCGAACAATTTTCATTTAACGGAGTATTTGCTAATTCGAACAACTTTTTCTTATTACTAAGTAAACTCTTAAATTTTGAAGCAAACTTCAGCATATGAAGAAGAGCATCCGCGAAGCTAATATCGAAGTGTAATTTTTGAAAGATTTGAAGAAACTTCAACATTTGATTATTAGCTTTTTCATGGAGCTTTTGGTCGTTAAGTCTTGAAGGATAAGGTATCGACGGTTTAGGATTAGACTTCGAAGCAACTTCGGGCACCGGAATAGGAATTTAGAACCGAAGGTTGGACGTGTGCGGTACTTTCTGAACTTGTAGTTTGCACCTTGTCCTTCGCCGCCTCGGTTTCACGTTCCACTTCCTTCGGGAGAAGAGAAGGAGTAAGTGGAATCGAAGGTCCATCGTAAGAAACACCACTTCGGGTGGTAATAGCCTTCACGTCACCTTTTGGGTTAGCTACGGTATTACTAGGAAGTGATCCTGAACCCGAGGAATTTTGCTTTTGCATAGTAAGATTGGTTATCATGTTCATTATTTGATTATTTTAATTTTCTATCTTATTAGTTCTTGCATCAAGAGAAGATTTAAATTCATTCCGTAATTTTGTCTTCATATTAGTCATTTGAGTTTGCATGGCTCTCAAAGTAGCTTCATTACTTTTCATGTAGTTCGTTAACTCATTCAAAGGTCCAACTTGAGCTTGAAAATTCGGGGCTTGATAATTGTTGTTTCCTTGATTGAAGTTTTGCCCTCTTCCTTGATTGTTTGGAGCTTGATAATTTCCTTGATTTTGATTGTATCAGTTTTGATTATTTTGCACATTCGGAGGATTGAAACCGGGTGGTTTGAGGTAATTATTCGAGTGATAGCTAAGCATATTACGGTCACCTTGTGGTTGGTAGGAATTACCCCCCGAATTATGGTTACCCGTAGTAGCATAAGCGGCCTCTTGAGTGTAGCCATCGACGGCTGGGCACTCGGTAAAAGAATGGGGACCACCACAAGTCTCGCACTTCGGACTCACAGATTTGACCGATTGTATTTGTCTCATCATATCTAGAAAATTCTTATTCATCATTTCTAATTGTCGAACAACTTCTGGACTCTCGGTAGTAGTAGTAGAAGAGATAGTTCTAGATGTCTCATCTCGAGTTGCTGAAGTGTCCCAATGGTTGTGGTGAGCGGTCATGTTCTCGATCAATTCGTAACATTCTTCTGGTGTCTTTTGAATAAAAGTTACTCCCGCTGCAGCATTGATGGTGTCCCGATGCCTTAATGTCAAACCATTATAGAATGTATCAATTTGTGTAACTAAAAGCATATTATGGTTGGGACACCAATCAATGTAGAATTTGTAACGCTCCCATGCCTCGAACAATGATTCGTGCGGTTCTTGTGTAAATTTTGTGATCTCGTTCCTCAATTTAGTCACCATCGAAGGAGGAAAATATTTTGAGAGAAATTTCCTCATCATTTCATCGAAAGAGTGGATGGAATTCCTTGGAAGGCGATCATACCATGCGGTAGCATGATGCGTCAAGGAATATGGGAAAACAGATAGACGTAGGTCGTCATCGAAGACTCCATTTTGCTTTATATGTTGAGTGACTTCCAAAAATTTGTCAATATGTCTATTGGCATCGTCGCCTGGTAATCCGTGGAATTGGCAAGTATTTTGAACTTGTTGAATCATGTGATGACGAAGTCTAAAATCCGTAGCCTGAATTGGAATCGGGGTGTGGAAAACTAGAAGGGGGGTTGAATAGTTTAACGCTTTTTAAATTTAAGGTGTTAAAGTGTTTGTAAACTTTTAGATTCGACTTTATGTGATTTCAACACTTGCACAATATGATCAATATACTTATCTAAACAATCAATAGAATGATATGAGAAAGTAATGAAAGACAAGAGATAAGAGTAAGAACAATCAAGCCACAACACGAGGATTTATAGTGGTTCGGTAACGAAGCACCAACGAAGCACCTCTTCGCCCTACTCCACTCCTCGAGCACCTAACTCGAGAGTTTTCTTCACTATGTCAACAAGCTCCCTTATGGCGGAGAAAACCTTACACAACTTTCGCTTATCTTGATTTTCGACACTAAGCTAGATGTTGAGTTCTAATCTTAGCTAGAACCAATCTACCATAACTTCACAACTTCACTACATAACTTTGCTTCACGACTTGATCACGACTACACAACTTCTTCACACCTTAGTTTTCTTCACACCACTACTTCACCAAGCCACTACTATAATCACACCTAACTAACACTACTAGGAAAGATCACCAAGATCCAACTATACTTACAACAATCACCAAGATCTAACAACTACACAACTTTACAAGATTTACAAATGATTTACAAGTTATGATATGGATGCAATAAGATTGCAACAACACACAAAGGTGTAATACTTCTTCACTTGATGGTAAGAAGTATTCTTCTCTTGCACTTGAGTATTTGAGCTTGGATCACTTAGAAACAAAGCTTTATGATTAAATGATCAAAAGATTTTAATGAGATGTGTAGGCTGTTTTTGATCAGAAAGAATGAGTGCAAAAGGTGAGAAAATAGTGGGGAATAGTCTAGTATTTATAGGACATTCTAGAGGAGCGTCTACCTATAGGCGGTCCCCTTAAATAGGTGGACGGTCCCCTTAAAGATAAGGGGGTCGCCCGTGTATTTAAGGGGGCCGCCCTAGACTGGGCGCTCCCTAGTTTGTCCTTTTGTGTAGGGGAAATTTTCTAGAACTTTCTAGCCGTTTTAGGTCCGAAAATATGAATTTCAAAATATTTATTTTGAATAAAACATTTCTTTTAATTGTAGAAAATGTTTTGTAATGTTTATAAAAATGTTTACAACATTTTATAAAAGTGTGAGGTTGAATAAAAATTTCTTTTGATCATAAAATGCATTAAGCATTTATTTATTCATACCTTTAAGTGATATAATTTTCGAAATGAAAATTTACTACAAATTACTTGTTTACGTTTAATTTTATATTGAACGTTTTTATATTTTGTGATTATCAAAACGTAAAGATATGAAAAATATTAATAATATTTTTAGGCATTATTTCTATCAACACAATAAAGTAAATTGATAGAAGTATTCAGGAAGAAAAGCGTGCTAGCCTAACCGTTTCGTTACTAATGCTATGATTAAATTTTTCTGTGCAATGTTCAATTAATAGTTCCATTAGTGGTTCTAATATCGACAGACCCAAATTGGCATTTGAGGTATGTCCTATATTTACTATGCGATCCCACATTCCCCTACGATCACACGAGCAGGGCATCCAAGTTTGCAGTGGTTAATTCCCAACTACTCTTAAGACCAATCTATAATCTAAACAGATTATTAACCCCCTCTGAAAGAGTTCCTGTGCTTTTTAAGTATTTAATATGGAAAATGCGGTAATTTGGTCAATTCCTACACTAGGGATAGATGTCAAGCTACCCTAGTACCCCGCTAATCCTAGGTTCAACATGGTAAGTCTAATATCAGGATTAACAAGATTTAAGCCACCCTCTATACTACCAAAACACAGGGATCAATGAAAGGCTATAAGGATATCTAATAGAACCATGTTTAGTAGCATTAAAAAATCCTAAATAGCCATAGAAGTATTTTTGACTTGCTTGCGACACAAAAGGGTTTAACGATTATTTTAGAGGCATATTATTGAGATTAGTTGGTCGGAGAGTTTTGGAGAGGAGGCGGTGTGGAAGGGTAAAATCTCTTTGAACTCTAGGGGTGGATGAGGACGAAGTGAGGTGGGGAGTTCATTCCAATGAATATCCTCACTTAAAGCAAGGAATTGTTTTTTGGGTAAGATGACTACAAGGGCACAATAACCCAACATGGGTTTCGACTTGGTTAATGTTGAGGGTATGTGGTAGGTGATAAGTAGCTAATTACAATATCTGTTACCTATAAAAACAAGCTTAATTAACCAAAAACAGACAACAAACTGCCAAATATATGTTTTGTTTTGCTTTGTATTGTGCAGGGAAGTGGATATCAACAAAAAGACAGAAAACCAAGGCCAAAAATGACAAAAACTATGCATGGAATAGAAAGACTGTGCCAAAATCAAGGCCAAAGTCCAAAAATGCCCAAGTCAAAGTCAATACTGAAGATTCAGCAGTCAATACAGAGCCGGACTGAAGAATACTTTGAATGCGAATCTTTACCCATCTGGAGGACCCTACCCCTGTACACCAAAACCCACCCCCCACAACCCCGCACCCAAAACCTTCGTGGGAAAGCCTTTAGTTATATCTATGAAGAATGTGAAGACCAAATGGGCCCTCAATCAATTACAACAGCCCATTTGTGTGCATTTGACAAAGACTGTGAAGACTTTGAAGGCCCAATCCTAGCCCAGCTACAGCCAATCTCAGCCATCTGTGACACTCAAAACCAATTCTTACCTTATTTTGGGCTTGAAAATAGCCCAATAACCACAGCTAAACCTTTTGGGCCCCAAGCCCAAACCCAAAACCCAGTGGGCCCAAGACAAGCCAAAAAGCCAATTCTCTTTTTATAAAACTCTATGGACAAAAATGTAAATTTTAAAAAAACCTTGTTTTATAATTAAAAATGAAAAAAATAAAGAAAAGGGGCCAAAAATGCCAAGTTTTGAAAGTTGTTTTATTAAGAAAAATGGTTTAATAAAGCACAAGGGCTGGTTTTGCAATTTGCCAAAACATCTTTTATTCCCTTTTAGTAATAAACAGCAGGGACCATTTATGCAATTACCTTAAACCCTTTCTTAATTCTTTAGTTATAAAACGGAGGGACCATAGCTGATATTTTCTAAACTCATGTTTTAACTGAAATTGGGGCCACCAAAAAGAAATGAAAAGGAGAATGAGAGTTGAGGGACACACTATTGCCTCTTCCCAATGATCTCTTTTGAACCAGTGCAACCATAACCGTTACCTCATCCTTTCCCGCCAAACCCAATCGACCCACCTTCTCCCATGGTTTTTTTCTTGCCATTACCACCTCCCAAGGTTACTCCCCAATTTAATGAGGCTTAAACTAAAACCCACTTACCCTGTCCCTTTTGTCCCTCTAAACTTGCCACCATGGTAATCTTTGCAAACCCGAAGACCCCTTCTATGGGTGAGGTTGTATCGATAAAGTAGTACAAGGCAATCCAAGCTTGGGAATTGTGTGATGACTTTTACACACCCAACTAGCACAATGTGAAGGACCAGAATGACTTTTGGGACTTGTATAAAAAGAAGAAAAGCAAGCCGAAGTGCATTGCACCATGTTACCCTTTTTTTACCTGTTTTAGTTTAAATGTCTTTTATTTAAGTCTTTTTAGCAATTAATGTACTCAGTTCTGTTTTAAATGTGGGTATCTTCTTTCTTTTAGTAATAAAAGATTTAAGAGTTTTCTTGATATTCCACTGCACAACCCTCTTTTATTCGCCATTAAAACGTCTCATCATTAAACCCCTTTTAATTCTGTTCTAATCCTTGTGTTAAACAAAGGGTTTTAAACTTGTTAAAACCTCACTTAGTAATCACTGTTCTCATCCTTTGATTTACTAAAAAACATTAAAACAAAGTTTTTTTATATTAAGGGGTGTATGGTTATGTCTTTAAAATGGGTCAAAAGTGGATTTTAATGGGTCACCGCCCCTCCGCTCACCCATTGCCATCTTTGGCTGAGTGTGTGGGCTTTATTATGCCCTGTATTAATCATACTTTTAGTGAAAAAAGTAGTTTTTAAGGACCTTTACTCTTTCTGTCAAAATTTACCAAAGCCACCTTGTGTTAAACATGCTTATGCATGTTTAATCAGCTTAAGCATTATTTAATTGTGACTTAATTTAGTTCTAGTTAACCCAAAGAAAAGGTCCCTTTGCTCTGTCAATTTCCAAAATGACCAAGTAAAGTTAGTGTACCTAAATGCCATTTCTTTGTAAACCCTCAATTTCAAGCCAAAATATCAGCAGGGTATATTTGATTTTAATGGCTTATATTTTGAAAATAAGCTCATTTGCAACCCTTGTCAATCTGTTTGTGGTTGGATTTGGGAAATAAACCTTTGTGTGCTTATTGGATAAGCCAAAAAAAGGACCCTTAAGGCTTTTTTACTCTCCCCTGGTGCTGAGCAACATTTTAAGGCCCCATGTTTCTAGCTATTATTTTAAACATAACCATAGTGATCTTATTGTTTCTTATTATAGCTTATAGTAACACTTCTGGTTTAGCCAGCTATTTGCCTTAGTTAGTTCATTTAGATAGCTTATTTAGTGCTTAAAGTCCCTCTTTTTCTGTCTTTTATATAAAACTGTTTGGTATAGCTTATTTCTATTCCAGCTTATTTTAGGGCTTATTTTAGAGACTATAGCTTAATTAGGACACCCTTAGCTTAAGTAGCTTACTCCCATAGTTTGTAGCTTAATTTGTAGCTTTAAATCCCAAAAAGAAAGCAAAATAAGCTTATAAGCTTATTAAGCTTTTGCAGCCCAAAAGCTTAAGTTTCTAGCTTATTTAGTAAGCTAAAAGCATAAGTGCTTTTACAAAAGTTGTTCCCCTTAAGCCCCTCTATAAGTTTCCTGTTTTGGCTTTTTGATAATAAGCTAGTTGGACCCACCTTGCATATCGGGGTCCACCTCAGGGACCATTTGTGTAATTTTGTCTTTTATAGTTACCATTGTTAGTCCCTGTGGTTAGTTAGCCTGTTACCCCGTTTGTCCTTGTGTCCTTTTCACTGTTAGTCCTTTTAGTTAACCACAGTTAGTTTATTTAATTTAATTAATATAAATTAGGTTTAAAATTAATTAGTTTAATTACTTTTTATATAATCAGTAAAATTTGGGCATTTTTATATTTTTAGAATTGTTAACTTTTTCTTTATTTAATTTTATTTTTTCAGAATTTTTATAACTTTTATTTTTTGTCTTTTTCTATTTTCTTAGTTTTAATTAGTTTTTAATCTTTATAAATTCATAAAAAATCCAAAAATTAATAAAAAATATTTTTCTTTTTTATAAAATTTTCTTTTGTCATTTAGTGTCTAGGAAAAATATAAAATTTAGTATAGGCTTAATTTTTCTTAAATTTCAGTTTTAGACCCGTTTTTACCGGGTACGTTTTACCGTTTCTTTTCGTTTTACATTCAAACGACCTCCGTTTTAGTTCTAGTTTTCTTTATTTTTCAAGTTAAGTTAATTAGAATTTAATTTTGATTTTTAATTTAATTTAGCATTTATTTTCTTAATTTTTAGTATTTAGGGTTCCCGATACCTTATTCTGTTCCCCGTATTTAATTTAGATTTAATTTTAGGATTTCCCTATAACTAATTTTGTTTCCCGTAGTTTTTAAGATCCCCATTTCCTATACTTGTTTCCCGTAGATTAAATTAGGTTTTATTTAATTAACTTTAGTTTTAATTATATCAGTGTTTCCATCATTCAATTTCTCATCAAACCAGGATAAATTTCAATTGCAGCCTCGTTGGGACATACGACCCGGGAATATCTCTTCCGGAATCTTTTTATAATTGATTCTTACTTGTGTATATATATTTAATCTCTTTGTGTAGATTTTGACCTTTTGCCTTGGTCAAGGGCATTTGGTTGAGACTTGCATTTGAGTTGTTTTATACTATACACTTCCAAAACAATCAATTTTTGGCGCCGTTGCCGGGGAGGCATTTGCTACGATTTCTATCCGACTTTGATCTGAACTTATCTTATTATTAATATATCATATTAAAAAAAAACACAAAAATATTTTTCTTTTCTTTTTATTAGTACATATCATATAAAAAATTATTAAAAAACCAAAAAAATCAAAAAAATAAAAAAAAAAAAAAAATTTTGTCCATAAAAATTAAAAATCACTAATTGGTAAAAATACCAAAATATAATATTCTCTACTGAGGTATTATCATAATAAGTTCCGGT
>BQNB010090516.1:0-27125 GCA_026074375.1 Tanacetum coccineum | reverse complement strand
AGTAGTCTGGGGAATAGTCTCAATCGTGAGTTAAAGAGAAGTACCTTATCTCCGTTTTTATAGTTTTTGGCAATTTTATTCATTTATCGTGCCACCTTTTCGTTCTTTCCTTGTATGAGATAGATGATTCATAGGCGTCAAGCCGCATTTCGTCCAACTCATTAATCTGTAAGAATCGGTTTTACCCAGCTTTAGTGAGGTCCATATTTCAGTTCTTTATGGCTCAATATGCCTTGTGCTCCAATTCAACAAGAAGGTGGCATGTTTGTAGGACCAGTCCTTCCTGATGCCGTCGTAAGTAGAATCTTCTAGATCTGCGTATGAGTCGGTGCGGGCTGACACCGTCTCGAAATGTTGTGACGCCGTCACTTTATGGGTTGTGACGACGTTGTGTATAGCTTGTGACGCCGTCTTCAGGCTTTGTGAGCACAAATCTTCAAGAGTCTTGGTGTTGGTCCGTAATCTTGTCCATTTCTTCTCAAATGAGCCCAAGTCACGTGTAAATCTTCCAAATGTATTCCAAATGAGAAATACATGAAAAGGAACGATTAAGTACCTATTTTGGGCATAAACATACGATTTTGGGGGTTAAACGACCTTGAAAAAGTGTATAAAATGACACCTCATCATTGTATAATTACAATGGTTATGGGCTAATACCCTTGGGTATTAGCCATCTTAATGAAGATTCAATGTTTGGTTTGTTTTAAAATTGATTTACTTAATTTATCGTTGAAAGTTTAATTATGTTTATCACATGATACTTGTTACGTGTTTGAATATGCGATCTATCATTCAACTGGGTCCAGTTATGCTTAACAAGCGAGCTAGATACTAGGATAGCTCTCCATATCGTGTTTTATATCACTGGACTAATAGGATCACAAATAACGTTCTGTCTTTGTATTTAAATTAAAAGCTTAGTTGGACTGGCAGGTGACCCGTAATGTTTCAACAAGTATGTTATTGATTAATTGATAAAGATTTAAATAGTGGACTACCAGTATATAAAATACCGTCAAACAGTAAGTGGGTAAAGTCCTGATAGGCTAGGGTTTATCAAGATCACCATTGCTATAATCCCTAGATAGATTATAATTAAACTAAATGATGCTTTATGCAGATGCATTAATTGTGACAGGATTCAACGTGTCTAGGTCTTAGGATGATGTCCCGCCTAAGTCTTAAGAATGATATGCCGCTTCGAGATAAGAAATCATTGCTCTAAATAAACAAACCAGCATTTAATCGGATTGAATATGGCTAATAAATTTTTCTATTATTTGGCTTGCACCGCTCTTTTATCTTCTGATTGTTTTCTCTAGTGTTTATTGTGTTTAGAATTGATTATTGTCACCATAAAACCTGTGCCATTCTCTGAGGCTGAAAACCCCATATAGCATAGGTTTAACCAGTAATTAGAATTAACTTAAGTAGAAGTAATTAAAATACAGATAGATTTTAAGGTTAACAATCTCGCTCTTAGTATTTGACACCCTACTTACCATGAAACTCCACCCGATCAGGTACACTGCCTGTTAAAGTGTTGTTTTAGGATAAGTCGGCTAAATATAAATGTAAAACTTGGTAATTAATAAATTGGCCCTACACGACAGCACATCAGGTTTTTGGCGTCGTTGCTGGGGAGTAAAAAAGTTTAACCTTTAATTTTATTAGTATTTCTAACCATTAGTTTAAATTAATTTAATTGGTGTAATTTGATTCAGTTTGTAATTAATTCAATTGTGTGATTTTAATTGTGTGTTTAAATTCCGGGTTATTTAATTACTTTCATAAATTACTCTGCCTTGTAGTTCTTTCTTTGTTTCTGATTTCCAGCATAGGTTTATCATGGATGACCCAAACATCACTATGGAAAAATACATCAGACTCGAAGAAGAAAAAGCTCGAAGACAAGGTCGAACATTTGATTGGCAAACTGCCAGCTACGGCAAGACGAAATATTATGAAAACGAGGACGATAGCTTCATGGACCTCGGAACTGAATACCCAACTATAGTCTTGGACGATATATTCGATGCAGCATTCTCACGTGAACCTACGGTAAGTCCTCTTGACAAAATCGACTTTAACATTTCATTTCACGAATCCGACGATGAAGATTACTTGCCATCATCTCAGTCACCGGAACCTACGTGCGGTTACATTGACGATTTAGACTTCTTTAAAGACTTTGAGAATGAATTTCCAACTATTGTTTATAATGATCTAAAGTCTAAATTGGACCCACTAAATGAACCCGCTGTAAGTTCTCAACATATCTATAAATTCAAAACATCATCGTCTGAATATGATGAAAATAAACAAAATATTTTATGCCTTAGTGACTCATCTTCTTATAATCCAAAAATGATCAAGGACAATGATGATAATATCGATATGACACGACTTTCCGGAAGTAACATTGACACTAAAAAATCAAATGAACTTCCGAAAACCAATCACGATAAAACCGATAAAGTTTTCAACGATTTTTTTTATCATAACATTGGATGCTAATATCGTGAGTTGGAATTGTTTTAATAACTGGATTCCATTTAATCCCATTAAAAATTTATATGAGCCATTTGGCATCCCGTTCGACCCTAAACGGTATTATAAGGATGGTGCTCACACAAGGATATTGCGGAGGCCAAGGTATGTTTTTCTTCACTCTATTAAAATCTTTTGAAAATTGGCCCCATAAATGAATACGGCGTATCATGGTAACATATATACGTCGTATCCACCATTTTTAATCACTTTGACTAAGTCAACAAATAATGTCCAATACGGCGTATTGGACACTTCCCAATACGGCGTATTCAGCGTGGGTATAAAAACCTAGCTAATACGCCGGATTCGCTTCACACATACTTTTTCACTATCACTTTAAACAAAAAAATTACCACGCCCTTAATCTTAATCTCTATTCGTTGTTTGTTATATCTCTTAAACCCTAATCACAAGGTATGTTTGCTCAATCTATTTCTCTTTTTTTTCAAATAAGAATTAAGGTTAGGATTTTTCCGTTCATGCTTGCTATATGCCCTCCCTCTTTTAGGATACTGGAACTCGTGATAATGGATTGTTAAAAGTTTGGGATCAAATAGGTAAAACTGAGGAGAACCCAAATATTTTTTTTGCTCTATTGATGCGATATTGCGTATTCATTTTCAATGAATATGTCGTATCAAAGATTTCCCCCCAAAATATCCTTATACGACGTATTCATTATTCTGGATACGGCGTATAGGTTGTGATCCTTTTTATACGGTGTATTCATACCCCAATACGCTGTATAATGTACATACGGCGTATTTATATGCCCTATACGCAGTATCTTCCTAAAAATTCTTCTACGGCATATTATATCCTCCCAATATGCCGTATCTACCTCAGATACAGAAACTGTTAAAGAAAATTATTTATGTGTACTAAACTCGATACTTCTTGCAGATATGGCACCTTTACCATACCCTGACCTGAGACACCAATGGCTCAGATATCAGGTTGATGGATATGACGAGGGGATTGTACACAGTTATGAGCAGAGGCTCGAGACTATATGGAGTAGGCTGGTTAACCGAGTACATGTGTTGGATTTTGCTAGGTTAACAGATGGTATGAGGCAGACTCTGGGGGATAGGCTGAGTATGGTATATGCTGGAGATGATGGACAAGAAGTGTTTACTAGCCACGCGTGGAGGAGGTTGTTTGAGGTTAGGGGACTGTTGGTTAGAGAGTTTATACTGAAGTTTTTGAGCACTTGTAGGATGAGTGATACAGAGATGGGGCTTGATGTTGCCGATACACTATGTTTCCAGCTCGGTGGAGCTAGGAGGAGGATGACTTGGAGGTTGTTTATTCTGGCGTTGGGTTTGCATTCTGAGGAGGAGATGGCAGAGCCTGGGTTTGGAGCTTATTGGGTTGGTAGTGAGAGAGTGATCTCCGACAAGGGGGATCTTAGGGATTATTGGATAGAGATATCATCTAGCAGGGACTTCTTGGGGCCCGCTCCCTCTTATGTTCACATTAGAAACCTTGTGATGAGATTATGCCACACGATGATTACGTGTAGCATTTCTGGTTGAGGGCAGGGGGCGGAGAAGGTGACTGGGGTCGACCTTTCCTATTTATGGACCATGGACCGCGGGACTGCTAACATCCCACATCTACTAGCACAGTATTTGTTTCATCATGTTGATGGAAGGAAGAGTGGTGCTAGGTTGTCCGGATGTCACTTTATTGGGCGTCTCGCAACTCATTTTGGTTTAGTTGGTGATCAGGGGTTGAGAGGTTTGTTTGTGGTTGTCAGCAAGCTTCCGGTTATAGATTTACATGAGCTTGCTAGGCTCAACATTTGTGCGAGGTTTGGCGATACATGGGCTTGGGTAGCCCCGAGACCAGAGAGGCAGTAGACTGTACCTAACGGTAAAGGTCAAAAGAAATATAGAAAAGTTAGATATTAAGATTGTGCATTGTACAAAGAACTATAGCATTTCAATCCTATTTTCTGTGTCACAGATGTTGCAAGAAAACAAGGTTCCTTTACAAACCACTGAAATGTCATGTGGGGTTGTCTTCTGACTTTAAGTTGCCTATGAAAATCAAGTATTACTTAGAAATACCCTAGAAACAACAATATGTACAGTTTCAACTTAGAGAACATTGTTCCTTCTGGATGTTTAGCTTGTTTGATTGCAAAGGCCATAGTTGATGAATCTAACAAATGGCATAGAAGGTTGGGTCATGTTAATTTTAAAAACTTAAACAAACTTGTGAAGGGAAACCTTGTAAGAGGTTTACCTTCCAAGATTTTCAAAAATGACCCACGTGTTGCTTGTCAGAAAGGAAGCAACACAGGCCTCCGGTAAGGCCAAAATAGTGAGCTCTGTTTAGTCAGCCCTTACAGCTTTTGCTACAGACTTATTTGGACCCCATCTGTAAGGAGTATAAACCATAAGACTTATTGTCTGGTTATCACTGATGATTTTAGCAGGTTTAGTTGGGTGTTCTTTTTAAGAACTAAGGATGAAACTAGTGGAATCCTTAAGGACTTTATAAGACAAATAGAGAACCAATTAAATCAAAAGGTTAAAACTATTAGATGTGATAATGGTACAAAATTCATAAATATATGCATGATCCTTTGAAATGGTAGTTATATGATATGTGTGCAGTTCATCATGTATCGACAGAGAATGGACAAGATATATTCATGCTGGTTGAAAAGTATTATCCACTGACAAAGGGACTTACAACTTTGATGCTAAGTAACAAGCTAAGAGTGGATCAACAGTCAGAGATGGCAGATGAGATTTTAACAAAGATCTACAATATAGCAAACAAACCAAAGAAGTAAAATGTTTGGAAGCATCCTCAGCAGAGAACATTAGAAGAAACTAGAGATATGATGGTAAATCACAAGTTTAGGGGAGGATTTTGGGATTTATAGCTTCTCTACACTTAGTACATACTAACTTACTGCTGAATAGTTTATTATACAGTCATTACATTGTTATACTGCCAGTTATAGTTCATACTGCTAGTTGTATATTTAGTGACTGTTAGTTATATATAGTTAGTACTTGTTTAAGTGATATGCATGAGATATATTAGGAATAGATATGCATGATCACTTAACACATTTTGTAAGCTTATTAGGGTTTCTTTAGTGTATAAAAGGAACCCTAACTGCACTAGTTAGAAATACAAGTTTCACAAATATTCATAGTTAAGTAATCTGTAACCTAGCAGATTAATAAAGTAATCAAAGTACAGTTTTATTCATTGTTCTTCTTAGCATATAAGTTAGTTTCTCCCGCATAGCTTATATTGTTCTATAAGTCATTATTATCTCTAGTAGATTAGTTATTGGATCTATCCATGAATTGGCTACCACCCTTAACAAACCAGCTAGTAAAGATCTATTAGTCTGGGATCTACAAGATCTATTCCAAGAGCAAAAGGCAACTGTAAAGCATCAACAAATCCATTGATGGCTTGATAGTTTGTCCAAAAACAATACATCCATTGATCCACCTCTCCAAGAGGTTACACACTTGGAAGTGGGGGAGGACAGAATCAACCAAATGGAATTGATGGAATTTTGTATTAAATTATGAGCTTAGTTCAAGAAAGAAAATTCTTTTTAGAACTTCAAAATATATGCATAAAACCTATGAAATGGTGGGTTATATATATGTGTGCATTCATCCATGATATCTACAAAGAAAGACAAAGATATATTCATGCTGGTTGAAAATGATTATCCACTGACAAAGGGACTGCAACTTTGATTGCAAAGTAACAAGCTAAGAGTGGATCAACAATCAGAAGATGGCAGGTGATCTTTTGTACAAAGATCTCTACAATATAGCAAACAAAACTAAGGGAAGTAAAGTTGTTTGGAAAGCATCCTCAGCAGAGTACATTAGAAGAAACTTGAGATTTTGATGGTAAATCACAAGTTTAGGGGAGGATTGTTGGGATTTAAAGCTTCTACACTTAGTACTGCTGATAGTTAGTTAGTACTGCCAGTACATTGTAGTACTGCTAGATATAGTAACTCAACTTGCTATTGTATAATTTAGTACTGTTAGTTTATATATAGTTTAGTACTACTTCAGTGATATGCATAGAGATATATTAGGAAATATATATGCATGGATCACTATATCAAGTTTTGTAAGCTATAAAGGGTTTCCTTGGTGTATAAAAGAACCCTACGACACTAGTTAGAATACAAGGTATACACAAATATTTATAGTTAGTAATCTGTAACCTAAGCAGATTAAAAGTAATAAACATAATTAAACTTTCAACGATAAATTAAGTAAATCGATTTTAAAATAAACCAAACATTGAATCTTCATTAAGATGGCTAATACCCTTGGGTATTAGCCCATAACCATTGTAATTATACAAATATGATCAAATAACCAAGGTAAACTAAATGTTTTACCGAATGATACCAAAAATTAAATGATTACAAGAGTAAGGAAATTACACGGTGTCTTCTAGGGAATCGTGATCAATGCTTGACCTTTATTGCTCTTCTTCTCTTTAGAAAATCGTCTTTTATGTGTATGGTATGAAGATTATGATTTTGCACACCGAAAACTCATTTTTGAGTCTTCTATTTATAACCTCTGAAAAATGTTGGATACGCTGTATTGGGCTAGGCCAATACGGCATATTAAGGTGTATCCCTTGGAGTGCGCGCAAAGTTTAAGATCAGTATAGTATACATTCCCAAAATACAAATATCTTCGTATCTCTGAATAGTTATCTTCATAGTTACAGCGTATGGCAGGAGGTGAATACGCCGTATTGGGAATTGTGAATACGCGTATTCTTGTGAAGACTTGGCGCTGATACACCGTATCTCTTTTACCGGATACGACGTATTGGTCAGAATGGGTAATCTTCAAATGTCTTCGTTTTTGCTCCAAAATATGCACCTTTTAGCATGTCTTCACAAATCACTCCTCAATTACTGCAAATAACACTTTTAAGTAATTAAGTACACATTCTTGCAATAATTATACAAAAGTGGTTAGTTTATTCGGGATAAATAATGGTATAAATGTGACGTTATTTGATGTCATCAAATATCCTCCAACTTGAATCCTACTTGTCCTCAAGTAGACTCTAGATCATTTTGAAAATGTATCCTAACCGAAGTCAAGGATTTTTCCGTTTAAGCACTTATTTCGTTTTAATCACCTGTACAAGACCAAGCACTTCACGAAATATGGAAATGAAATCACTCAGATCACTCAACTAATCTAGGGTGTAACATTTAAGTGGTACACTTAATTGCTCGGTCGTGATTAGTTTCGTATCATAAGCTTGGCAAGGATACACATCTCCACCATTAGAGCTAAGGAGAAACAAGTCAAAAGGCAAATTGGGTTTTATTAAAGGTTAAGGGTTAATCATTCTAACAGTCTTTCACCGATAGCCACCCCAACAAGGCAGCTGAAGCACAAATACACAGCCGTAACGACGTAATAGACATGTGTGTTCGAACACATCTTCATTCGAGCTTAACCAAATGTTAGGATGAAGAATGATATAGGGTAGGGACCTTCTAGTTTTCACCTAAAGTCGTAAACCAACAAGGAGGCTAAATCACGCATACATGGCCGTAACGACAAAATAGACATGCATGACTCACTCTAACCTCGTTCGAGTAAAACCAAAGGTTAATTGCTAGGAATAGGAAGTAAATGGTTGTTAAATAAAATTCACAAAACAAATAGATTAAGCTTTGAACAAATAAGGTAGTTGCTAGTAACTTTTTCCCTCGATAGTTCCATGATAAAGACTCAAAATATATACAAACGCCTCGATCATATAGATGACAAAGACAACCTAAGTTGGCGTTCCCATAACGGTCAACTTCCCTTACATCCCAAACTTACATACTTTTACAAAAGTGGTGATATCGACCACTTAATACAAAACTATATGTCGTTGACTTTTAATCCACAAATAATCGATCCTTCCAAGAATTTCCGTGGTTTAAGTTTAACGAACCGACTATAAAACTTCATTCTCTTTTTTGATGCATGTTGGGAATTATATTGATTTGATGATACAAAACAATGATACAAAACAATGAAACAAGAACAAAGCAAAAGGAAAACAAAATGATCAAAGTCGACATTATAGAATTCTACAAGATGTAGGAGTACATGAAGATTCTAAAAGATTTGGACAAAGATATGAAGATAAATATTAGGAAGATTTAGTTTCATAATTGTATTATGTTTTCCTTTGTAAGTTTTATGTACTATATTATATAAAGAGACCCCTAGACATAGTTTTAGGTATGAGAGTCGTATAAGTGCAAAAGCGTGTGTCAGTTTGTATAAACACCAGAAAAACTTGTGTGTATCCAAAGTGTAAAAGATGTAGACGTCTATTGTGTTTGGTTTAGCCCCAAGTGTCTTTGATCCCTGTCAGTTTGTAGATAACCGTTCTATACTGATCATATAGAATTGAGGCTTGGAGTGAATGGTAATGATGAAAAACCTTGTTAGTAACATTGTTCTTATTTCGCTATGTTTTAATACTTTGTTATTAATCTTATGAACTTTGTTATTATTCATCCTAGATTAGATCTAAACAATCTAGAGCATAAACGATCTAGAACCTATCACGTTCTATAGGTTCTATCAATGCATTTTTTATGTTTCCATTTTTTACAAACCATAAACCTCGGTGTAATTTTACCGTCTTCACAATCATAATTTTTCCGAATAATTTTTCCTTCAGTACTTCTCCTTCGTACATAATACATAATCGCGAAAGTAGCAAAATAGACAAGCTACAAATTTTCTCATTGCATTGTGCAAATTCCCGACCATAACAGAGATAGAAAATTTCACTTTGATACAGGAAATACAAAACTTTACACAAAAGCAACTAGCAACTTGATTAAAGTAGGTTTAATCTACAAGGTAGGCTAAGGTGTAAAGGTGTAACGAAATAGACAGATGCTATGAAAAGACAGGAATGGTTCAACATGTTTTTCTAGGGGATCTTACTTTTAAAGTGAGAGTAAACAAAGGGTTACACGGAATTTAACCAACCAGTGTAGTTAGTTAATTTTATAACATATATGCTTTTTGGTGTAATCCTAGAAATTTACCAGTTAAAAATGTTTCTCCATCTAAATCCCTAGTACGCATTATTGTGGTCTCGAGTGATATACCAGGCCAGGTTCTAAAGTCCACTACATCACCGGCACACTCATATTTTTGTAGAATTTTTAGTAAACGTTTGGAAACAGAACAAGCTTAATTCTCACAAATTGGCATTAAGGGTTATAGTGCGCGATGTCATGTAACTAGTAATTTTTACAAAAGTTATGCTAGAAAAAAAAATTAAATTTGGCATAATTTAAGCACGTTAGCATGTTATTTGTAAAAGAAAGGAAAAGTAGGCGTTCTACTTCTCCATCCCCCCACTTAGATTATACAACGTCCTCGTTGTATAGATAAAACAATAAAGAAAAATGAGAAATAAAATTAGAACGAGAAACTCCCCTGTTATGTTATCGGGATGATTCTTCAATTTGAGTTCTTGAGCAAAAAGTGTGTTGACGAGGCTTCAGAATGCTCGTACGAGTTCAACACACGCCTTTTTCAGAGTACCATATCGTCGATTTTCTTAAGGTAAGGTCCTGCATAAAAGATTAGAAGACAAAGGTACAATTCCTAACTCGGTTATACAAAATTTACAATGCAGGAAAACAATTAAACACACAAATGTACATGGATCAATACGCCGTATCCCAAACCCTAGGATACGCTGTATGGTTCTTGTAAAAAACAATTATAATTTTTTTTTAAGTACTCAAATTAAATTACAGATTGATAACGTCTAGACACATCTATACGCCGTATCCAGAGGGGTTTGATACGCCGTATGGGGTGTCTGGGAAGACAGACTCATGAAAAACAATTAAAAATAGTTCAAACAATTTAAAAATGACCGGGTTGTCTCCCGGGAAGCACTTTTGTTTCAGCTAGTCGTTAAGTTTGACTTTTTTCCCTTTCAGCATTCACTCATTTCTTCACCAGTATTATGTCAATACATGTTCCCTGCAAAGGTTTTTGAAATCATGAGCTTGTAATCAATGAGCTATATTGCTGAACTTACTACCAGACTTGATTCTATCACATACAAGCAAACTAAAAGCATATCATAATATATATATATATATATATATCAAAAAGATAAGGTGTCATGAATCACTATAGAGAATAAGTCCATAAAAGATAATAATCAAGAGAGTATAAGAGAAGAGATCAAGGGTTGGGCTGGTCATCAGTCTGGGGTGTTGCGGAGGTGCTGGCTTCCCCCGTCCTAGGTCTGACATGCCTCTTATAGGATAGTCGTGAGCTGCCGACAAGGCTGTCAAATGCCTGATAAGTACGGACACTGGCATCCATAAGCTGCGTCATACAGCTGATCAACCAGGTGGAGACTCTGGTCTGCTCAGTGATAGAGCTCTCGATAACTTCTCGTAAGCCCACAACACTCTGTCCCATCTCGCGCACCTCCTCCTCGAGCCTATCGATCCTCTGTGACATAGTCCAAGGCTGAGGAGCGGGTGGTGGTGTCTGAGGTGCCTGCACGGGTGCTGGAACAGCTTGAGCACCCTCGTCAATTGCAGAAGCACCCTCAGCGGCTGCAGGGGCACCAGTCTACTGCCTCTCTGGTCTCGGGGCTACCCAAGCCCATGTATCGCCAAACCTCGCACAAATGTTGAGCCTAGCAAGCTCATGTAAATCTATAACCGGAAGCTTGCTGACAACCACAAACAAACCTCTCAACCCCTGATCACCAACTAAACCAAAATGAGTTGCGAGACGCCCAATAAAGTGACATCCGGACAACCTAGCACCACTCTTCCTTCCATCAGCATGATGAAACAAATACTGTGCTAGTAGATGTGGGATGTTAGCAGTCCCGCGGTCCATGGTCCGCAAATAGGAAAGGTCGACCCCAGTCACCTTCGCCGCCCCCTGCCCTCAACCAGAAATGCTACACGTAATCATCGTGTGGCATAATCTCATCACAAGGTTTCTAATGTGAACATAAGAGGGAGCGGGCCCCAAGAAGTCCCTGCTAGATGATATCTCTATCCAATAATCCCTAAGATCCCCCTTGTCGGAGATCACTCTCTCACTACCAACCCAATAAGCTCCAAACCCAGGCTCTGCCATCTCCTCCTCAGAATGCAAACCCAACGCCAGAATAAACAACCTCCAAGTCATCCTCCTCCTAGCTCCACCGAGCTGGAAACATAGTGTATCGGCAACATCAAGCCCCATCTCTGTATCACTCATCCTACAAGTGCTCAAAAACTTCAGTATAAACTCTCTAACCAACGGTCCCCTAACCTTAAACAACCTCCTCCACGCATGGCTAGTAAACACTGCTTGTCCATCATCTCCAGCATATACCATACTCAGCCTATCCCCCAGAGTCTGCCTCATACCATCTGTCAACCTAGCAAAATCCAACACATGTACTCGGTTAACCAACCTACTCCATATAGTCTCGAGCCTCTGCTCATAACTGTGTATAATCCCCTCGTCATATCCATCAACCAGATATCTGAGCCATTGGTGTCTCAGGTCAGGGTATGGTAAAGGTGCCATATCTGCAAGAAGTATCGAGTTTAGTACACATAAATAATTTTCTTTAACAGTTTTTGTATCTGAGGTAGATACGGCGTATTGGGAGGATATAATATGCCGTAGAAGAATTTTTAGGAAGATACTGCGTATAGGGCATATAAATACGCCGTATGTACATTATACGGCGTATTAGGGTATGAATACGCCGTATAAAAAGGATCACAACCTATACACCGTATCCAGAATAATGAATACATCGTATAAGGATATTTTGGGGGGAAATCTTTGATACGACGTATTCATTGAAAATGAATACGCAATATCGCATCAATAGAGCAAAAAAAATATTTGGGTTCTCCTCAGTTTTACCTATTTGATCCCAAACTTTTAACAATCCATTATCACGAGTTCCAGTATCCTAAAAGAGGGGGGGCATATAGCAAGCATGAACGGAAAAATCCTAACCTTAATTCTTATTTGAAAAAAAAGAGAAATAGATTGAGCAAACATACCTTGTGATTAGGGTTTAAGAGATATAACAAACAACGAATAGAGATTAAGATTAAGGGCGTGGTAATTTTTTTGTTTAAAGTGATAGTGAAAAAGTATGTGTGAAGCGAATCCGGCGTATTAGCTAGGTTTTTATACCCACGCTGAATACGTCGTATTGGGAAGTGTCCAATACGCCGTATTGGACATTATTTGTTGACTTAGTTAAAGTGATTAAAAATGGTGGATACGACGTATATATGTTACCATGATACGCCGTATTCATTTATGGGGCCAATTTTCAAAAGATTTTAATAGAGTGAAGAAAAACATACCTTGGCCTCCGCAATATCCTTGTGTGAGCACCATCCTTATAATACCGTTTAGGGTCAAACGGGATGCCAAATGGCTCATATAAATTTTTAATGGGATTAAATGGAATCCAGTTATTAAAACAATTCCAACTCACGATATTAGCATCCAATGTTATGATAAAAAAAATCGTTGAAAACTTTATCGGTTTTATCGTGATTGGTTTTCGGAAGTTCATTTGATTTTTTAGTGTCAATGTTACTTCCGGAAAGTCGTGTCATATCGATATTGTCATCATTGTCCTTGATCGTTTTTGGATTATAAGAAGATGAGTCACTAAGGCATAAAATATTTTGTTTATTTTCATCATATTCAGACGATTCAAGGTTTTGTAACCCTAATACCAGGAGAGTATTCGTATTATTTGTAACAATAATATTGGAGCTTTTATTGTTGAATTAAATTATGTTCTTGTGTTACTATTTCATTGAAGAATTCTTCTTATATTAAAGATTAGTTAGATTCCGTATAATCTTTAAAGTATTATCAATCCAAAGTATTCTATCAATAAGTTGTGTAGGATTTATATTACATAAACTAAACTTTACACAGGCTAAAGAAATTCAAGATCCTTCAAGTTGGGATCAACAAGTGGTATCATAGCTAAAGGAAATATAAAAACAGAATGAAGGGAAAAAGCATTGATGTTTGTGATTAAAAACCTAATAGAGCGATTTTAGTTGAGGGAAAAAAGAAATGAGAGGATTTGTGTGTTTGAGGTGAAAAACAGAAGGAAAGAGAGATGTTTGATGATGATAAAATAACAAATAGTGTGATTTTGGTGAGAAAAAGAATTAAGAGAAGTGGTGAGTGAAAAACAGAAAGAGAGAGAATTGTGAGTTTAAAAGAATTGAGAGAAATAAAAACTAGACAAAGAGATTTTGTGAGCTTAAATATGTTAATTTGTAATGGGAAAAGCGATTAGAATAAAATTGGATTAATGCTGGGGTGATTCAAAGTTTAATGCTGCGTTAGGCATATTAAAATTACTGATGCCGGGGGAAAAGTTAATGCTGTAGCGCAATAAAACTTATGTTGATGGGGGGAAAGTTAATGTGCTAGGCATAACTTACTGCTGTTGGGAAAAGTTAATGCTGTGCTAGGCATAAATTACTAATGCTGTTGAAGATAAATGCGATTGGCGTTTATTTTACTATTATTGTTTGATAGGTTTAATGCTTGCTTGGCTATATAACTTTACAACTGCTAGTGACGTTAATGTGTTATGGGTTTAGTTTAAGTCATAAATACTTTGATTAAGGGTTTCTTTCACTTATTTAATCAACTTTCATTCCAATTCTTATACTCTTTAATCACAAAACCCTAATCAATTTTATTCATTCATAATCAAAAACCCAACACAATGACGAAACTACAGTTTGGTGACTCACTCATAATTTAGTTGTGTTTAGTTCTAAAACCGCCCCTATCCTCTAAAACTGAGGGGTCTTTTTTGAACAAGTTGTGTTGATTTTCTAAATGCACAAACCATAAAGTATGATTTAACCATTAATACCATTATATATACTTCGTTGTATTAACCATTTTTAGGCTTTGTTCTAAGGTGAAAATGTGTCTATAGGAACAAACAGTTACAAGTCATAGTGGATGGGGAAAGAAGATAGATAGTTGTTATTGAAGCATCTGTGAGAAAGAGAACTTCAATTGGGATGATGAGGAAGGTACGGAATGCTTGGCCCAATGCTACAATTTTTCGAAGAAACTTACAAGAATGGGGTTTTGAAAAACTTTCACAGAAGCTTACTTTCTATAAGGCATTCTTTTCTCCTCAATGGAATTTCCTTATTCATACTATTTTGCAATGCCTAAGTGCTAAGACTATGCATGGAATGAATATTTTAGTATCTTTATGGCTTCTGCAATTATTGTTTAGCACCAAAAGCAATAAAGTTCAACTTATTCAAGTTTTTTTTTTTTGAAAAGCCCAATGGATGAAGCAACTTGGATAATGTTGGTAGAAAAAATTTTTGATGTATCCAAGGTTTATACAAGTCTTTTTTGACTAATTAATTAGGAGGGGGATGTCAAGTCAATAAGAGGATTTATGTTCACCTATCATACAAAGAAAGATTTTTGCTAACATGAGATAGGCAAGGAAAAGACGTTTTTGGTCGTTGGAGATAACACCTTATTTCAACAATTGGTGGTTTAAGCTCAAAGAAGAAATAGGTGATGGTTCAACAATGCTAACGCGATCCCCATACCCACACCTAACATTATTCATACCATCATCATCTCAACATTAAATGAAACACAAATTGGAGGCCCTAAGGAGAAGGACACTCGAGGTAACTAGTCTAGTGTTCCTAGTGACTCCTATAAATGTAACAGATGAGGCTTTTTTTCTATGAGGAGCCTATAGTATGAAACTTAAGGAGGAATTGATGGGGTTTTTATACCAAATTGCAACAAAAGGTGCTTGACCTGGAGAACACAAAGACTTGCTCAAGCTCAGGAGGGGGGATTACAAGTTTAAAACTGGAGAGTAAGGTTAGTTTAGAGAGAAATAAGGGTTATTAAGAACTAATTAAAGTTAGAAGGATTATACAAGGTTGGTAGATCTCCAAGAGTAGTCTTTCCTAAATATTTGTAAAGTAGTTGGGTGTGATACAGGAGGAGGATGCATCCAAACTGGGGAGAAAATTGTTGATTGCAATAACTGTATGCAGGAATTACCTTGAGAGGTGTACTTATTTTTGGTTATGATACTGATTTGTTTGGTGAAGTTCATGGACTTTGAGGTGTTGTTGGTGGTGCTGGGTGTTTGGTTTAGGGTTTGCTGTAAGGGGAAGATACATGATGAAGTTTTGTTGCTGATGAAGTAGTTAGTGCTGCTGAAGAAATAATTAATGCTGCTACAATAACTGAAGATGGAATAACTTTGGCTCAAGCACTGGCAAAATTAAAAAGTGTAAAACCTAAGGTTACTACTGCTACAACAACAACTACTAAAGGAATTCTTCTTTAAGAGCCAAGTGAATCAATAAACAATAAGAACAACAATAAACAATTCCTTATCAAAGAAAAGGGTAAAGGCTATAAATGGTTAAAAGAACCTTTAATGAAGAAGAAGAAAAGATCAAATCAACTTTGATGAACAAGAAGCTATAAGATTACAAGCTGAATTTGAAGAGGAAGCGAGGCTTATAACAGAAAAAGATGAAGCCAATGTAGCCTTGATTGAAGAATGGAATGATATTCAAGCAAATATTGATGTTGATTAATCAAATAGCCCTAAACAAATGCAAGCAGAAGAATTAAGAAGAGTTGAGTATGAGTAGAAGTCAAAGTTGTTTGTAAACTCTTTAGAAGCAAGGAAAGAAACACTTTGCTGCAAAATGAGCGAAAGGAAAAGAGGATACCATGCCACCACAGAGCTCAAATAATGGAGTATTATGTTGTACCTACTTGATAAGATATGGAGGAGGATAGAAGCCCAAAGACTTAAAGAATAAGTCCTTTGCTAATATTCTAGAATTATTTGACAAAGCTATGAAAAGGGTAAACATATTTGTATATATGGACACAGATTTGGTTGAAGGTAGTAATGTAAGAGCATAAAGAAGTGAGACAAGAAAAGAAAGCATTTCAAAGAGAGCATGAGATAAGTTAGAACAAGAGAAGGCAAAGAAGCAGAAGGTAGATGGGGATAAAGAAATAGTTGAACTTCAAAGTCTAAGAAAAGTTATTCCTGATTGAAGAGGAATAGCAGTTAATAAGAAGATGAGTCACTAAGGCATAAAATATTTTGTTTATTTTCATCATATTCAGACGATGATGTTTTGAATTTATAGATATGTTGAGAACTTACAGCGGGTTCATTTAGTGGGTCCAATTTAGACTTTAGATCATTATAAACAATAGTTGGAAATTCATTCTCAAAGTCTTTAAAGAAGTCTAAATCGTCAATGTAACCGCACATAGGTTCCGGTGACTGAGATGATGGCAAGTAATCTTCATCGTCGGATTCGTGAAATGAAATGTTAAAGTCGATTTTGTCAAGAGGACTTACCGTAGGTTCACGTGAGAATGCTGCATCGAATATATCGTCCAAGACTATAGTTGGGTATTCAGTTCCGAGGTCCATGAAGCTATCGTCCTCGTTTTCATAATATTTCGTCTTGCCGTAGCTGGCAGTTTGCCAATCAAATGTTCGACCTTGTCTTCGAGCTTTTTCTTCTTCGAGTCTGATGTATTTTTCCATAGTGATGTTTGGGTCATCCATGATAAACCTATGCTGGAAATCAGAAACAAAGAAAGAACTACAAGGCAGAGTAATTTATGAAAGTAATTAAATAACCCGGAATTTAAACACACAATTAAAATCACGCAATTGAATTAATTACAAACTGAATCAAATTACACTAATTAAATTAATTTAAACTAATGGTTAGAAATACTAATAAAATTAAAGGTTAAACTTTTTTACTCCCCAACAACGACGCCAAAAACCTGATGTGCTGTCGTGTAGGGCCAATTTATTAATTACCAAGTTTTACATTTATATTTAGCCGACTTATCCTAAAACAACACTTTAACAGGCAGTGTACCTGATCGGGTGGAGTTTCATGGTAAGTAGGGTGTCAAATACTAAGAGCGAGATTGTTAACCTTAAAATCTATCTGTATTTTAATTACTTCTACTTAAGTTAATTCTAATTACTGGTTAAACCTATGCTATATGGGGTTTTCAGCCTCAGAGAATGGCACAGGTTTTATGGTGACAATAATCAATTCTAAACACAATAAACACTATAGAAAACAATCAGAAGATAAAAGAGCGGTGCAAGCCAAATAATAGAAAAATGTATTAGCCATATTCAATCCGATTAAATGCTGGTTTGTTTATTTAGAGCAATGATTTCTTATCTCGAAGCGGCATATCATTCTTAAGACTTAGGCGGGACATCATCCTAAGACCTAGACACGTTGAATCCTGTCACAATTAATGCATCTGCATAAAGCATCATTTAGTTTAATTATAATCTATCTAGGGATTATAGCAATGGTGATCTTGATAAACCCTAGCCTATCAGGACTTTACCCACTTACTGTTTGACGGTATTTTATATACTGGTAGTCCACTATTTAAATCTTTATCAATTAATCAATAACATACTTGTTGAAACATTACGGGTCACCTGCCAGTCCAACTAAGCTTTTAATTTAAAGACAAAGACAGAACGTTATTTGTGATCCTATTAGTCCAGTGATATAAAACACGATATGGAGAGCTATCCTAGTATCTAGCTCGCTTGTTAAGCATAACTAGACCCAGTAGAATGATAGGTCGCATATTCAAACACGTAACAAGTATCATGTGATAAACATAATTAAACTTTCAACGATAAATTAAGTAAATCAATTTAAAAACAAACCAAACATTGAATCTTCATTAAGATGGCTAATACCCAAGGGTATTAGCCCATAACCATTGTAATTATACAAGTGTGATCAAATAACCAAGGTAAACTAAACGTTTTACCGAACGATACCAAAAATTAAATGATTACAAGAGTAAGGAAATTACACGGTGTCTTCTATGGAATCGTGATCATAGCTTGACCTTTATTGCTCTTCTTCTCTTCAGAAAATCGTCTTTTATGTGTATCTCCTGGAGTGCGCGCAAAGTTTAAGATCAGTATAATATACATTCCTAAAATACAAATATCTTCGTATCTTTGAATAGTTATCTTCATGGATACGGCGTATGGCAGAAGGTGAATACGCCGTATTGGGAATTGTGAATACGCGTATTCTTGTGAAGACTTGCCGCTGATACGCCGTATCTCTTTTCCTATATACGACATATTGGTCAGAATGGGGTAATCTTCAAATGTCTTCGTTTTAGCTCCAAAATATGTGCCTTTTAGCATGTCTTCACAAATCACTCCCCAATTACTGCAAATAACTCTTTTAAGCAATTAAGTACACATTCTTGCAATAATTATACAAAAGTGGTTAGTTTATTCGGGATAAATGATGGTATAAATGTGACGTTATTTGTTGTTATCACTCGTTGTCTCTAGAGGTTGGCAACTAAGACAGATTGATATACAAAATGCTTTTCTACATGGTTTTATTAATGAGGAAGTGTACATGAGAAAACCACCTCGCTATGAGGACTCGCGACTTTGAAATCATGTTTGTAAGCTTCACAAGGCTCTATACGGGCTTACACAAGCACCTCGTGATTGGTTTTCTCGATTAAGTTCCTGGTTACTTGAATTTGGTTTCGTACCTTCAAAGGATGATAGTTCTTTATTTATTTATAATCGTTGCGGTGTAATTACTTATGTTCTTATATACGTTGATGACATTATAATTGCTAGTTCGTGTACATCTACTACTAATAATATTCTTGGTAGTCTACAAGCAGATTTTGCGTTTAAAGATCTCGACCCGTTAAGCTACTTTCTTGGCATTGAAGTAGTACGTATTCAAAGTGGACTTCTTTTGTCACAACAAAGATACATTGTTGATATTCTCAAAAGAGCCAACATGATAGAAGCAAATTCAGTTTCTACACCTATTAGCACCACTGAAAAGCTTGCAAAGATAATAGGGGAACCATTAGACGCGACAAGTGTGTCTCATTACAGAAGCATTGTAGGTGCTCGACAATATGTGACATTGACGAGGCCTGATATCTCTTAATCCGTGAACAAAGTGTGTCAATTTTTACAAACTCCTTCGACAACACACTGGACAACGGTGAAATGTATACTTTGATATCTTAATGTACAATTACACTTGGGTTAGCTATACGGAAATCAGATTCTTCTCTACTTTCAGGCTTCTCAGACGCAGACCGGGTAGGCTGCCCGGATGGCCGCAGGTCAACAGGTGGTTACCTCATTTATATTGGCTCAAATATGATCTCTTGGAGTTCCAAAAAACAACCAACAGTTTCAAGGTCTAGTACTGGGTCCGAATACAAATCCTTAGCAAATGCCATCGCTGAATGATGATGTGTCATTTTATATACTTTTTCGAGGTCGTTTAACCCCCAAAATCGTGTGTTGGGCTCATTTGGAGATGAAACGGACGATATTACAAACCAACACCAAGACTCTTGAAGATTTGTGCTCACAGAGCCTGGAGACAGCGTCACCAGCTATACACGACGCCGTCACAACTCATCAAGTGACGGCGTCACATCTTTCATGACAGCGTCACATCTTTCATGACAGCGTCACATCTTTCATGACGGCGTCAACCCGTACCAACTCAAACACAGATCCAGAAGATTCATCTTACGACGGCGTCACGACCAAAATGCGACACCGTCGCGTCGATTTTCCTATATATACAAACCTGAATTTTGGGTTTTGAGAGTGTAACTTTAGAATAAAAAGAGGGTACGAACCCTAATTTATTTAGCAGCTTTAGGAGACGATTTTAGGGCCTAAAAACCCTATTGTACTTCTTTTAATTCATGTTTTAATCAAGTAAGATTTACTTAATCATACAATATGTCTATGTATTGTTTGATCTATTGTTCTTGCTTTATCTTCAACATGTTTGGCTAAACTTATTATTGTGTTTATTTATGATTGTATGAAACCTAGAATGTAGATCTTAGTGATGTTGCTTCTTGTGATGGATGTGCACGTTAGGTCTTAGAAATCCAGCTTTATGTCTATAATCACTGTTGATATGTTTAGGGAAATGTGATTATGTAGAAAGGATGCCATCGGGTAACAGTCTTCATACTACCTTGCCCCTAATATGGTTGATCCACTTTTAATGTATTTTACATGCACTTAGTAAACTCCTAGGGGTCGTGTAATAGTCTTCATACTACCTTGCATGTGCGTTGCTCTAGCGGCATACTAAGTAGACGGCGGGTTCGTGTAATTCGTTCATGCTTTAGGAAATAGTTACACAAATCATCACAAGAGTGACAAGGCAACAACACAAGGAGAAGCAATCTAGAGAGTAATACATGATTAAATAGACACAATCTTTTATCTTATTGTTATCACCATTAGCGTAGAATTATATCTAGTTTATTAGCTAAACCAACCAATCTCTCAAACATATGATTTACTTGCTTTCCATAAAATACAAAAATACAAAAAGAATATTCCCTCAACCCTTAGAATTCTGTTAGACCGTGATCAAGCCTTCCCAACCTATTCCTTGAGTGAACGTTAAACAACCTCGAGTCTTGCCCATACTATACTACAACGATTAGGTGCACTGCATAGGGAGTTGTAAAACTTCTCGTGTAGAAGTCTTACGACGACCGCACATCAAATTTTTAGCGCCGCCGCCTGGGGAATAGTTAGGTATTGATCATAGTTTAGCTTAGTTCTACTCACTTGAATCCTTTCAAGTGAGAATTTAATTCCCGCACATTAACTTTCTTGTAGTCTATCTTTTCTTCGTGTTTATTGTTTCGTAACCCATTCTCGTCAACCACCATGGGAGACGAGAATCCTATCCGTACTCTAGGAGATTACTCCAAACCAAGCCACGAGGGCTATAGGAACACCATCGAGCTCCCCGCAGGGAACAACGTGGTACCTCTTCGATCTGACACCATCCGGTTGGTGCAAAACGGATGCTCATTCCACGGACTTCGGTCCGAGGATCCAAATCAAGACCTCAAGGATTTTCTTAAACTTGTGGACTCACTTGACCTTGACGGTAAAAATAGGGAAAGAACGCGTCTGCGTTTACTTCAATTTTCCCTACGCGATCAAGCTAGCAACTGGCTTGAACGCCTTCCAACAGGATCCATCTCCGCATGGGAGGATCTTACTACCCGATTCCTTGTTCAATTCTTTCTACCGGGAAGAATCGTAAAACTCCGTAACGATATCCTGATGTTCCAACAACATCATGGAGAATCTCTATCCGAAGCATGGACTCGTTTCAAGGTCTTACTCCAAAAAGTCCCTCATCATGGCATAGACCTTTGGCTCAAAGTCTAAATCTTTTATGACCATATCAATCCCGTCACAAGACGAACCATTGACCAATCGGCCGGTGGTAAGCTTCGTGACCTCAATGCCAAAGAATCCTTGGCATTATTAGAGGACCTCGCCCTCTATAACAATGAAATTCGGAATGACCCAAGGGATTTCGCTAAGCAGGTCAAGGCAATCACATTGCCTCAAAATGTACCGAGTACATCCGACCGCCGTCTAATCGAGCTCGAAAATCAAGTCAAACGCTTAATGGAAGCTAATCTTGCTCCGACACAACCTACCCAGGTGAATAAAATCACTACCCCATGTGAAATCTGTAGTGGTCCCCATGACACTCAGTATAGCATGGAAAACCCTGAACAAGCCTTTGTTGAATACGCATCATTGCGTACCGATGAAGCAGGAGGTAAGTGGTATACCTTTAAGCCCGAGCAAAACAATCTTGGTGACACCTATAATCCGTCATGAAGAAGTCACCCAAACCTTAGGTGGAGACAACCTCAAAACTCCCAAAATAATTTTTTGAACCCACCTAACCGGTTCCAACCCAACAGTTCGATCCCGAACTGTTCCTTCAACAACCGTCCTCAAAATTTTAACAATCAATCAAATATAGAAGGACTGGTTTATGAATTCATGGCATCTCAAGACGCTAGAATATCCAAGTTTGAAGCCGATTTCAAACAACAGCAAAGCGAGATGACCAACAAAATCGACACTGTGTTGAAGGCTATCACCGATCAATTAATAGGCACGCTGCCTAGCGATACGGTTAAGAACCTAAAATTGGGGACCCATCCAGTCTTGTCTGCTCGTTTTTACCAAACTATCGATCCCTAATGCTCATCTCACCCTTCCAACTCAATCAATGCTATCAGGACACATTTCAAAGAGGCAACCATTCCCTAAACAAGCCTGCAGCGACCCGAGATTAAAACCGAACCACCACACCCAAAAGAACCCAAACCAGCTATTGAAGATGAATTCCAAGATTTGCATCTTAACCTTCCGGTTCTTGAAGTCCTACCTCACGCTCCAATATATAACGCTATATTAGATAAATACGTTGAGAGTTTAGAACTAGGCAAAAACGGATCAGCATTTGTCCAAGGAGAAACACCTGCAAAGATGAGAGACCCCGGGCTATTTACTCTACCTTGTAGATTAGGGGACTCAAAACCTTTCAACACACTAGCTGATTTAGGATCATGCGTAAACATAATCCCACTTTACCTCTTTGAAAAGCTTAACATCGGATTATTAGAGGAGACTGACCATATCTTTGGATTGGCTGACGAAACCAAATCCTACCCCGTCAAAATCATTAAAGACGTAGAGGTCCACATAGGAAGACTAAAACTATTAAATGATTTCTACGTACTCGATATGAAAAAGGACCCCGAGACCCCTATACTTGTAGGAAGAGGATTCCTAGCTACCGCCAACGCAGTTATAGATTGTAAGATGGCCAAATAACGGTAGGATAAGGAATCACTAGGTCGGTATTCGGTGTAAAAGGAATAGAATTAGGTGAGGAGGAAGCACCTTATTGGACCACACTTGGAAAAGGGGAATCTTATAAACCCCGACCTAGCTCGGATGAAATAGGCGCAAAACCCCTTACTATGCTAGGAAAGACTTCTTAGACTACCATTTTCCTAGAGAAAGGCAAACTTCTAGAGACACTAAGCTCAATCCTTTCAAGGATACCTAAGTGTTTAGGAGAATGGTAGAATTTCTAGGAGCTATACCCATTAACCTTAAATGTAACATGTGGGAGTCGGAGGACCTAATTAAAAAACTAATTAACTGCAACAAACCACCCAAAAACAGAGATGGAGCATGGCATGCCAAGATTAGATTGATCGACCCCGACGGAGAGGAATTTACCAAAACCCTTCAATCAATCCCAACCACTAGGAAGCTCTTCGAAAGAGAAAGTACAAGAGAGATCATCGACGTGGTACACTTCTACGACACGTGGCATGTGACTTCGAGTCTAGCTACAAGACTCGTTAATAAAGAAAATCGCTTTTTGGGAGGCAACCTAATTTACTTTTGCCGCATATTAGGAGTGTCATGTATGTTTTATTCTTCACAGTTTGTTTTATTATGTTTGAACTATCTTGTAATCATGCTTTGCATTGTCTTTATCCTCGTCTTAATTTCAATCAAAGGTATTTTACAAACAATATGTGCAGGGGAATTTATCCGGCTTTTGAGCCAAATTCAAACATGTTAAATGAATTGTTTAGATTAATTCGCGTCAGTTTCGAGTCATATGGTTGAATTATTTAATCTCAGGTTTTATACAGCCATTTATACAGGAATTAAGTTATAGAACTAAGTGCAGGAATTAAGTTAACACACGACGCCGTCACCACGACACCTGTGACGGGGTCACCATAACTCTGACGGCGTCAAACGCTCAGGTTCAAAAAACTTAAAAGTTTTTAATTATTTTTGAAAATAAAACTTACACGACATTTAATATATGTATTATTATGCTGTTAACCTGCAAAACCTAATGAGTTTAACAATTCTTTCATCCTAGTATCGATTCAAACCCTAAATTCATATTGTATATTTGGTAAAACGCACGTTTATGCTTGGTATAGTTGTCTTGTCTTTGATTACAGGTTATATTTGATGATGAGAAGCTTGGAAGTTCTTAGGAAGTTTCATTGGATGATTCTCGGAGGATGATTTAACAAGTTATCGCATGTTTATTCTCCCCTATTGAGTAAACCAGGGGAGTACTAGTTTCTTTTCCTTGTTTTCTTTTCCCTTTATTCGTTTTAACGGGTACTTCTAGAGAACATTAAGGACAATGTTCAACTTAAGTGTAGGGGGAAATAAGTCTTAGAAACTATTCTTTCATTTGTCATTTGCTTTGTCCTTAAAAAGATAGGTAATATATCGAAACATATCATAAAAGGGTGATTTTTAACAAAATTTAAATTTTTTTACGACACATACCAACGAAAATCGAGTATTATTAGCGTCCCATGGATAGGAATTTATATGACTAGCACAAAAACCCTCAAAATTCCACCCCTACACTTTAGTGCAAGATACCCCTAGTACAACCCTCCGAGCCTATCCTTTTTCACGGTTCTTGTAATTTTCTGGTAGATTCCAGATTATTACTGAAGAGCATTGTCACCCTTAAACCAACCGTTACACCCAAAAAGCCTTAGCCTACCATGTATGTACTCGCCTTTAGTACATTATTGTGTTTAACCCAAGTTAATTATTGAGTACACGGTTGCTAAGTCCTTATCCTTGTAAATACAGTTTTGGGACGATTGGGATTCATGGTAGTATTTATTTCGCGAAAGAATGGGGATGAAAAGTTAAGTCAATACCCCCATATGTTTGTCAAATGATCTCCATGTTATTTTGATCCACCTCAAATTGGGTCAATAGTTAGATTGTATATATCGAGCATGTAAAAGCTCAAGTGTAGGGGTACGTATTATAAACCCCCATGTTGTATTATGTTATTCACAAAAAAAATAGATTGATGTAAAGTTGTGTAGAGTTTGTATATCTTTGTCTGAGTCTTGGCTTAGCAACTAAACCAAAGTGTATTCGTGTTAAGATTAAGAAAATCCATGTAAAAGACTCGGTCATCCCGTGTTATATCTAGCATAGGTTAGCTCGTAGTCTTAGTTTTAATCTTTTAGTTATCGTACGACTTATGGTGTTGGGTCGGGTCTTTACCCACTTGTTAGCCCACTTCATGGCCCATTTAAGGGCACCAAAACACTTGTATAAATACCCCTTTCCAGCCATGGGAAGGGGTTGGTTGTTCATTTGATAATACACACACTTAAGGTGTTTTCTCTTACTAGACTAGTCACTTTCTCTCTCTAGAAATTTGGCCAACCCATCATTCCTAAGCTTGTATTGTGATATCCAATATACTACAATTGGTATCAGAGCCCATGGGATGATTAGATAGATTGTGTGTGCGTTTTCTTGGTTAGTTTAGATCAAAAGTTTGGTTCTTGAAGGTTTATGGTCTTTTTCTTGACACTCTTTGATTCTCACGTTTGTGATGTTAAAGTTAGTGTTTTTATAGTTGTTATAACCTTCTAGGATCAAGTTGTACAAAAGAAACCAAGCAAAAACGTTCAAAAGGGTGATTTTTAGGTGTTTTTAGGTGAAAAAGTTCGTATTTCTCTTCACTGCGTTTTGCCTCTCTGAGACATTCTTGGTTGCGTTTTGCCTCAAATAGTACACTGCGTTTTGTCGTTTTGTATAGTACAACATTATTGCGTTTTGTCGTATTTGGGGTAGCGTTTTGGTCACTGCACTTTGGTTATTGAAGGTTGCGTTTTGCCTACTTGAAGACCTCACTGCGTTTTGCTTGAAGATCTCACTGCGTTTTGCTTCAAGACCTCACTGCGTTTTGCTTCAAGACCTCACTGCATTTTGCTTCAAGAATTCATTGCGTTTTGCTTCAAGCTATCACTGCATTTTGCTTCAACATCACTGCGTTTTGCTCAAGACCTCCATTGCGTTTTGCTTAAAGACCATATTGCGTTTTGATTAGAAGTTACTCTAGCAAAATTTCATTCATCATTGCGTTTTGCTTCAACATCATTGCGTTTTGCTCAAGACCTCCATTGCGTTTTGCTTGAAGACCATATTGCGTTTTGATAAACAATTACTCTAGCAAAATTTCATTCTTCACTGCGTTTTGTCTAGGCTCCTTCACTACGTTTTGCCTAAGTTTCATTATCTTTATTACGTTAACTTATTTCAACCAAACCAAATCACAATCAAACAACATATCACCTAATCAAACAAACAATCATCACTTTTAACATACAATCACTAATCATTGTACCGATCCAAAGTTTATCATAATACAAGTAATCAACCATGTCCAGTAATTCAGATGATATTCAAGCGGCCGGTTCCGATACCCGCCCTCCTATGCTCGATAGGACTGATTACGAATCATGGTCACAACGAATCCGATTGTACTGTAGGGGAAAGGAAAATGGATTGCAAATTCTTCAGTCGATTGATCAAGGACCATTTGAGCTTGGAACCACAAGGGATGCACTCGGAACTACCCCTGAGGGAGGTGTCCTTCTTGGACCAGAAAGGCCTCGTACATATGAGGA
>BQNB010090515.1:0-27125 GCA_026074375.1 Tanacetum coccineum | reverse complement strand
TGTTGGAATTTAATACTGTTGGAAGTCATCTTGTTTCATGACTTACTATTTTTTTATTTAATAAAGTCTTCTACTTGCGTTTATATGTTCTGATATGACACCATAACGTAACTCTAGGTCTCTTTATCGGAGCGGGATGTTACAGAGGAAATAGAGGTTGGGTGAATTGAGTTTGATTGACACTTTAAGGTGGAATGAGAGCTTGGTCAACTCTAGTGACACAAGGATCATCTAGTGGAAGGGAATGGGGTTGTAGTGATTTTTGGTTTGATTGAGTAGTAGGAGAGTTTTCTTGTGAGGGTTCATTGAAAGGAGATTATGGTTTAGGCATTGGTGTAGGTAAATTAACATCAACCACATTGGATGTGTTACAATAGTTCAACTTCTTTCTCCATACGGGTCTTACGAAAATTTTGGCTACCTTTGAAGGTTTGGACAAGGGTTTTTGAGGAGAAGACATTGGAGAAGACAAGATAAATATGATGGTAATGGTGAGGATGAGGGCTAATTTATACTAGGAGGATGGGGTAGTTAAGGATGGATGGACATTGTTAGAAAACAAAGCCAAGAAATATTGGTGAGTTCTGGAAAATTATAGTTGGGTCTAGGTAAAAGAGGGTCAAAAACCAGAAAGAAACATTAAAACTTGTGTACCAGACGGCCGACCCGTTTATCTATATGACCGGCCTCCTTATCACTAAGGGGGCCGCCTTTTGGAAAAACCCTGGTTTTCTAGGTTTTTGTTTTCTTGCAAAAATTGATAAAAAGGTAGACTGTTTTGTGGCCATTTTGCAGCTAGTCCTAATGTTTATAGCAATCAAGACTAATTCACATAAACACTTAGCAAGCAAGAGTATCAAAGAGGAAAATAATTATGAAAAGTTCTATAATGAAGTGCATATTAATCGGAATACTAACTAATAGTTATGATGTTCCTATGATTAGTATACTTCATAAATTTTTTATCATTAAAATTTCTCAATAAGAAAGATAGGTTGTAAATGCGTTACTTGAGACTTGTGTTTTGCATTTATAAACCTAGTGTGTGCCTATATGCGACAAATGTGGAGTAACGATTATTTCGACTCTAAAATAAAAACCTAAGAAATGATATAATCAATGCGCTCCTTGACTTAAAGTTTGCCTCAATATGTGTGGCGATTATTTTTGTTTGGTTGTTTTATGTCATGCGCTTCTTGAGGGGTGTTACTGGTGGACATGGCTGTGTTTTCTGGGGGTGACTGTGTGATTATTGGGTGGTTTTGAAGGTGGGGAGGGGTTGGTTGGGAGTGGTGGTGTTGGGGGGCAGTGTTTGGGGGGGGGTCGGTGTATGTGTGTGTGGTGTGTGTGTTTGTGTGGGTGTGTGTGTGGGTGTGTGTGTCGTGTGGGTGTGTTGTGTGTGTTTATGTAGGTGGGTGGGTGGTGTGGGTGAATGTGTGTGGTGCGGGGTGGGTGGTGTGTTTTGTGTGGTGTGTGGTGTGGTGTGTGTCTGTATAATATTGTGTGGGTGTGTGTTGTGTGTGTTATGTGTGGTGTGTATGTGTGTGTGGGGGTATGTGAGTGTCTGTGTAATGTGTGTGTTTGGGTATTGGGTGTTGTGTGTATGGGTGTGTGTGTGGTGTGTGTGTGTGGGTGTGGGTGTGTGTGTGTGTGTGTGTGTGTGTGTGTGTGTGTGTGTGTGCGTGTGTGTGTTGTGTGTGTGTGTGTGTTGGGTATGTGTTGTGTGTGTTTGGGATGTGTGTGTGTGGGGTGTGTGTGTGTGTGTGTGTGTGTGTGTGTGTGTGGGTGTGTGTGTGGGTGTGGTAATGTGTGCGTGTGGTGTCATATGTGTTGGTGGGTGTGTGTGGGTGTATGTGGTGGGTGTGGGGGTGTATGTGTGGGGTGTGCTGGGTGTCTGAGCTGGTGTGGTGTGTATGGTGTGGGGGTGTTTGTGTGTGTGTGGGGTGGTCTGTGTGTGTGTGGGTGTATAAGTTGTGTTGGTGGGTGTGATATATGTGTGTGTGTGGGGGTGGTGTTATGTGTGTGTGGGTGTGTATGTTGTGTTGGGTAGATGTATGTTTGGGTGATGTATGTGTGTGTGGAGGGCGGGCGTGTGTACTGTGTGTGGTCTGTATTGTTGGTGTGGCTGGTCGTGGTATAGTCGTGTGTGTGGGTGTGTGTGTGTGTGTTGGGTGTGTGTGATGTTGTGTGGTGTTGCGTGTGTGTGGGTGTCGGTGTGGGTGTGGGTCGTTAGTGTTGTGTGGGGTGTGGGTGTAGTGTTGTGTGGGCGTGTGTAATTTGTGTGTATGTGTGTAAGCTGTGTGTGGGGTAGTGTAAGTTGTGTGACTATGGGCCCGGTAGTGTCTTGTTGATGTGGGTGTGGTGTGCTGTATGTTTTGGGTGGTTGTGTGGTGGTAGTTGCGGGTGTGACCGGGATTGTGTGTGATGTGTGGTGGGAGGCTGTGTGATGGGGGATGTGTGTGAGTGTGGGTGTGTCTAATGGGAGTAGTGATGGTGTTGGGGCTTGTCTGTATGTTTGGTGTGCTCGTGTGTGTCAATGTGTAGTTGTGGCGGGTGTAGTGTGTGTGTTGTGGTGGGTGTGTGTGGCTGAGTGTGTTTAGTGTTGTGTGTGTGTGTATGTGGTGTGCTGTGTGCGGTGTGTCATGTCGTGGTGTGGTATATTATCTATATTTACTTCTGTAGGTAATATACGATATTTTTTATATTTTATTTATATTTGTATATATATTTATATATATTATATATATATATATTGTATATGTCTTTAGGGATGGGATCTTAGATAATCCTAATTCGGATGGAAAAAAAAACACCACTGATATATTACAAATAGGTTTTTTCCATGTTTTTGTTTTGTTTTTTACCTTTTCTAGTGGCCAGTTTTTTTTCCCTTTATGTGGACCAGGTCGGGGGGGGGGTGCTGGATTAGGGGTGGTGGTGGAAGTTTCTTGTTGGTCTGATTGAGCTGGCCTGTGGTTCTCCGGTATTTTTCCTTTGGGTGGCCGGTTTTTTCTTTTGGCGCTAGTGGCGAGGGGGGAGGGGGGAGGGTGCAGGATGGGGGGGGTAGGCAGGTAGGGGGGGGGGGAGGGGCGTGATCTTTTTTCTTGTGGGGGCTGGAAAGGTGTTTAAATTGGAAAAGGAATGTAGGGGGAAATGTAGCTAGTGGTGTATGTAAGGGTCCCAGATCTGATTGAGTGGCGGTGTATTGTATTGTAGGTCTGTTTGTGTGTTTGATTGGTTGTACTTGCGTTCGGTTAGAGGTAATGATGGGTCGGGTGGTCAGTTGAATAGGTGGGTGGAGGTGGGTTGGTGTGGTGTATGTCAGTGTACGATTGGCGTAGTGTGGTTAGTATATATATATACTTATATTCCTATAGTTAGTTGTGTGATGTAAGGAATGTGTGGTGAGTTTGTGTGTGTGTAGTCTGTGTGTGGTGTGTACTATCAATGGGTGTAAAAGAATACTGGGATTAGGTTGGTTGGTATGTGTGTGCTGTGGTGGAGTGTGTGTGGTATGTATGTTTGTTGTCATGGTATGTAATAGTGAGGTATGTGTTGTTGTGGATTGATTTGTGTGTGTGTGTTGGGTGAGTAGTGTGTGGAGTGAGAGTGTTGTGTGTGTAGTGATGTAGTGTTGTGTGGCGTGTGGGGTGTGTGTTGTGTGTGTGTAGTTGTCGAGTGTGTGTGATGTGTGTGCTGGTAGAGTGTGTGCTGTGTGTGTGGTGATGTGTGGAATGTTGTGTGTGTGTTGTGTAGATGTGAGTGATGTGTGTGTTGTCGTGATGAGTGTGTTTGTGATTGGGGATGTGTGTGTGTGTGTGGTGTGTGTGGTGTGTGTGTTGTTGTGTGTTGAGGGGGGGGGGTGGGGGCGGCTGGATTGTGTGTCGTGGGGCTGGGGGTGTTGGCGGGCCGGGGGGGTGTGTGGGTAGATAGTGCCGGCGGGGGAGGGTCTTGTTTTGGGGGGGGGTGTGTCGTGTGGTGTGTGTATGTGGTGTGTGGTGAGTGTCTCTTATATATATACATTCATTTTTATATACTATATATTATACATACTATATATTTTATATATATATGTATATATATATATATATGTCTATTATTAGGTATATATATAACACACACACTCACACACACACACACACACACACATATATATATATATTTATATAATATATATATATTATATATATGATAATTACTTATTATTATATATATATATATACATATATTCATACATACATACATAATCACAATACTTTCTCTTATCATCTTACATAATATATATATAATATATATATTTATATTTTTATATATAATTTATTTATGTGTGTGTGTTTGTGTGTGTGTGTGTGTATACCTTCATAATAAATAGACATTATATATACATATATTTACATATATATACATATTATATAATATATATAATTATAACAAGATCACAAGAAGGCAAAAGATCACAAGATGATGATAAGAGATTATGCTTGGTTGATGATCTCAACGAAGTTCTAAATCACATTCATATCAAGTCAAAGATACAAGTCAAAGCCTAAAGTCAATGATCACTACATCAATTCACAAGTTAAAGATTGAAGTTAAAGACTACGAGCTCAAGACTAAAGTCAAAGCATAGTATGCTAGGTTTAAGTTTTTGTAAATTGGAGTGACCTCCCTTATGGGGGGATTGTTAGGAATACGAAAAGTATCGGTCACTTCCAATATAACTAGTCGTAGCTCGTAGATTAATCACATGTAATGTTAGTAAGCTAACCGGGCCAAAGACACATGGAAAGCCCATGACTAAGCCCATGGCCGGTCTTAGCTAGAAGTATTTATATCCTCTCCACACATGGAGAGGGTGTTGGTTGTTCATTTTTCTCACATAGTAATCTAATTGTTCTTTCTTTGTTTCTCTCTCCAAGTGTTCATCCAACCACCTATTTCTCTCTCTAAAAACCCTTAACGAATCCTATACTATATGTGTTAAGATATTCTACAATTGGTATCAAGAGCCATGGGGTGTTTGTGAAAGTTTTGTGTGCGTTTGTTACCTTTGTTTACTCGTGTTCTTGGTTCGAACCTATCAAAAGGTTTTCATCTTTTGAGGGTTTAAAAACCATAAAGCTTTAAACTTTCTTCTTTAGTTACCTTAGTTTAGGCTAGAAGTACAAGAAAATCTTTGAAAAACTATCAAAAACTTTATCTTTTTTAGTCTTTTTGGTTAGAAAAAGGGTTTTGTACCAAGAATCTTGATTTCAAATTTTTTGTGTAAAAAACGTTTGTGTTTTTAAGGTTCTAATAGTGTTAGATAGGCAAAAAGTACAAAAAAATCGGGTAAAAACGTCAAAAAGTGAGTCTTTTTAAGATTTTTGGTTTTTGAGTTTCGAAGTGAATTGGGAGAATTATACGTGAAGGCTAGTTATACGTTTTTTTCTTTTCAGGTGAATTATATGTTCCTTTCCAAAGGCGAATTATATGTTCTTTTCCAAATGCGATTTATACGTGTTCAACAGGCGATTTATACGTGTTTTTCAACATGCGATTTATACGTACATTTTCCGTAGGCGATTTATACGTGTTTATTTCCAAGGGCGATTTATACGTTGTTTCTTAAGGCGATTTATACATCATCATTGGGCGATTTATACATCATTTGCTTGGGTGATTTATACGATTTACTTGAGAGAACAATACACTTTCATTAGGTGAATTATACGGTTGTTCTTTGATTTGTAAAATCCCGTGAAAACTTGATTTCCTGGTTTTGTCAAGAATTGTAAAATCCCGTATATTCTAAAGACTCAACTTCATTAATCAAACCTCACTTTAACACAACAACCTCCAATCACTGTACGATCATCTTTTATCTTATCACATTAAAATGGATTCAATTATTCCACTTGGACAAAAAATACTCTTGCTGAGTACATGATACTCTCCGGTGCTGATAATCGTCCACCTATGTTGGACAAGGACCTGTATAATTCTTGGAAAGTAGAATGGAATTATACATGCAAAACAGAGAGCACGGAAGAATGATACTTGAATCAGTTGAAAACGATCCACTCATTTGGCCTACTGTTGAAGAGAATGGGGTGACCAGAACAAAGAAATATGCTGAATTATCTGCTGCTGAGAAAATTCAAGCTGATTGTGATATGAAGGCAACCAATATCATTCTTCAAGGTCTACCAGCTGATATCTATTTACTTATTAATCATCACAGGGATGCCAAGGATTTATGGGAGAGAGTTTAATTACTAATGCAAGGTACCTCTTTGACTAAGCAGGAAAGATAGTGTAAACTGTATGATGCATTTGATAAGTTTACCCACATCAAGGGGGAATCACTTCATAAGTATTACTTAAGATTCACTCAGTTGATTAATGACATAAACATTTACAACGTGAAAATGGAGCAATTTCAAGTTAATACCAAGTTTTTAAACAGTCTTCCACCTAAATGGAGTAAGTTTGTGACTGATGTCAAGCTTGTAAAAGATTTGCATACTACCAACTTTGATCAGCTTCATGCATATCTTGAACAACACAAACTCCATGCAAATGAAGTCTATCTTCTGTGTGAACGCAATCAAGATCCATTTGTATTTGTTGCAAATCAGCAGATGACACCATCTCACTTCAACGCTTATCATTATTCATACAACAATCCTCAGATTCAACAATAGTTTCTACTATCTCAATATGGATCAATTCATCCCACTCAACATTACTCATCTATTTATCCATCACAACCTCAATTTAATCATTCATCCGTTCCACCATCGTATCTATATCAGTCTCAAATGAATCATCAAACCTCATCTGTTCCATAAATTGCTTATCAATCACCTTAAGTTTCTACACAACCAATGACTGAGTCAGCTCTTGTGTGTCACACCCCGCCAAGGCGGAAACGCGAGGCGTAACGTCATGGATATCATCATAACACAATGGTGTCGAAACAGAGAATTTGCTAAATGTATAAATGAGTCATGGGACACAATGTGTCATGACAATACCGATAATCCAAACAAAGCAAACAAACAACTTCTTGTATTAAAGAAAGTGGGTCTCTCCAATACAAGAATAATAAATCCACGCTCCTAATAAAATTCAAAACAATTATCATAGGTTCATGCAAACAGAACAAATAGGGAAGTATACTCCCATGCACCCTATCAGTCTCTCTCTAGCCATTTTGCCTAACCTCATTATGCTCACCTGAAAATGATGCTAAAATACGTCAACACATGGTTGGTGAGAGACATAGGTTTAGGACAAACAATAAAATTTTAGACATAATTACTGTGATCATTAAAACACAATTGGACAAATATGCAGCTAAACACACAATTGGAAACGGAACGTGTCCCTCGATCCATTAGTAACAACTCTAATTGTTCACACAGCGATGGAGCGTACCACATCACAAACAACTGGGTAGGAACGTTACCCCCGATCCATTACAATAATTGGGTAGGAACGTTACCCCCGATCCATATGTCACTTACGCACCTAAAGTCTACCAGCTGAAACTTATACTTAGGCCTGGACCACACATTAATGGGTAGGCGTACCCCTCCGATCAAACACAATTCACAATAATAGACACAAAAAAGCACATAACGTCCAAGCATATTTAAAACATACAATCACAGTAATTTAAAATATTTAAACACAAGCATCATTTCTATCCTAATTTAAAAGCAATGTAAAAAAATAGGACTATGAAACTCACCTGATTGCTAGCTTCAAATCCACAAACACTTCACAAATAACACGAACAATCTAAACAATATAAGCACAAAATAAGTTACCATCAAATAGGCATTCAACCCAAAATGATGTAACCTCAACTATGATGGATGCCTATGTGATCTATCATAGTCCTATACTTGTTTTATAATCTTATTAAATCTTACATTTACTATTTGCACCTAAACGTTACACTTAACACTTTCTGGTTTTACGCAGAATTTTACTCTCACTTGCGTGCCCTAAACGCACTACTTAAACACTCCCATAATTCAAACCAAAATTCACCATGCTACATATATGTCCTATGAACCTCTCATAGCTCTCCCAAAGTCACTACCCTTCTATAAATATCCCAAAAAAATTCATTAATCCAAAGTGTTTAAAATTCGTCCAGAATCTGACCTTTAAAAAGTATGGCATTAATTACCCAACTTAAACCCCTCTCTGACCTTAGCCAAAATTCAGAGGTCACACAAAATATATGAACTAACTTCCACGTGACTTAGAGCCTCTAACTCAGTGTCTAAGTATTTTTAGAAAAATCAAAATCAAAACTGAAATTCGTCACTGTTTTACACACAGATTTTGTATTGACCATTTGACCCACTTCCCGACCATAAAAACTTATGGGGCCGGATTTTCTAGAAAGTAGACCCTCTGTGGTTATCTCCAGTATGTTGTAAATTATATATTTGATCTTTTATGACCGAGTTATGCTCGTTACAAAACTGCCTAACTTTCTGCAGTGAATTACGCATCTAATTTGAGTGATCTAAGCCCTAACGCATGCTCATATCGCTAATCTAATTAATCTAATGATTAAGCTAACATCATAATATCATAAACTTTCTGGAATTTAAATACCCTAATTTATAAACCCTATTTTAAACCTAAATCCACCATAATTAAGTTACTAGAAAAATAAACGAACTAGGATTAAAAGATCGGATCGTACCTCGAAGTGAAACTCTAAAATTTTCGTCTTCTCTTTCCTTTCCTCCCTATGGCCGATCTGAAATTTAGGTGAATGGGGATTTTAAGTTTAGTATTTATAGGCACTTAGGTAGAGTTTTAATTTAAGTCTAACTAGGTTTTAGAGTAGGATTAGGATTTCTTTTTCTTTTCTTTTTTTTTCCTTTTTTTTTTCTTTTTACCCCCAATCGGCCGAAATTAATAATATATATATATATATATTTTTTTTATATTTACAATTAAAACCTTAAGTTTTTATAAAAACCTTTATTATTTTGACTATACCTTTTTATCTAAAACGAATTTTAATACCTTTCTAAATTAATATTCATTTCCAACCTAACTTTCTAAAAATAGAAATTTTACATTTTCTTAATCTAACACTTAAACGCTAAACCTATCTTAAATAACTAACACAAAATACATATACGTATATATTTACTTACACAATTAATTTGTAAACGCTTAATTATCAGAAATCATTTCCTTGCCATTTAAAAATGAACGAAAGGAAATCACCATTTTTCACAATTAATCCAATCTTTTTGAATGCTCACATTCTAACGATGGATTTCCACTACTTCATAAACACATATTCATACACATAGCACATAATTCACATAAGTCGCACATCACCATAGACATAAAAGTCAAATACTAAGGGTTTGACTAACCTGCTCAAGTCATGGTTGTCACATTATCCCCTCCTTAGAGGAAATCTCGTCCCGAGATTTAACTATCAATTTCATTATCACGATCGACAAATAACTCAGGATATTTAGTCTTCATATAATCCTCACGCTCCCAAGTGAACTCAGGCCCACGCTTGGATTCCCATCGAACCTTTACCAACGCTATCCTACTCCGTTTTAAACTCTTAACTTCACGATCCAATATCTCTACAGGTTTCTCAACAAAGCGAAGAGTTTTGTCAATCTTTATATCATTCAATGGCACATGCAAACTGGCATCAGCCAAACATTTCTTCAAGTTCGACACATGAAACGTATCATGCACTCCACTCAATTCATCAGGCAATCTTAATCGATAAGCTACAGGACCGATCCTTTCAAGAATCTCAAAAGGTCCTACGTATCTTGGTGCCAACTTACCCTTTTTCCCAAAACGAACTACACCTTTCCAAGGGGATACTTTTAACATCACTCGATCTCCTACTTCGAATTCCAATGGTTTACGTCTATTATCAGCATAGCTCTTTTGGCGATCTCTAGCTGCCTTGAGCTTCTCTTTTATCAACACAACTTTTATCGTTGTTTTCTTGAATTAGTTCAGGTCCAATCAAACTACTTTCTCCAATCTCAGCCCATAAAACAGGCGACCTACACTTCCTTCCGTACAAAGCTTCAAACGGAGCACATCTAATACTCGAATGATAGCTATTATTGTAAGAAAACTCAGCTAATGGTAGATGAACATCCCAACTACCACCAAAATCAATTACACAAGCCCTTAACATATCTTCTAAAGTTTGAATTGTACGCTCACTTTGCCCATCTGTTTGGGGATGATAAGCCGTACTCATATCCAACTTTGTTCCTAAAGCCTTTTGCACTGTCTGCCAACAACGTGACGTAAATCGTCCATCTCTATCCGAAATAATAGACACCGGAACTCCATGTCTCGCGACTATTTCATCGACATAGATCTTTGCCAATTTTTTAGTACTATAGTCCTCTCGTATGGCTAAGAAATGAGCCGACTTGGTCAGTCTATCGACTACGACCCAAATCGTGTCATACCATTCTTAGAGACCTGAGGTAACTTGTAATAAAAAACCATATCGATTTAAATCCAATATTCCATTCAGGTATCTCAGGTTATTGCAGAAAGCCCGAAGGCCTTTGATGCTCTGCTTTCACCTTAGAACACGTCAAACACTTACTAACATACGTTGCAATATCTCTCTTCATTCCTGGCCACCAATACCTATCCCGAAGGTCATAATACGTCTTATCAGCTCCCGGATCTTGTGAGCTTCGTCCATAATTATCGATCTCATGTCTCCTATCAATGGGACCCATATACGGTCCATAAAATACAAACTCTCACCCTCCTTCTTTTCCATCTGCTGATCTAATCCATGCAGATTCTCCATAAGTATATTCTCTTGTCTAAGCGCCTCAATTTGGGCTACTTGTATCCTTTCCTTCATTCCTGGTTGGACCGTCATTGCCATGGCCCTCACACGTCTTGGTTTCAGCCGTTCCTTTCTACTAAGTGCATCAGCCACAACATTCGCCTACAGAGATGGTAACAATCTCGCACTCATAATCACTAAACAACCAATCCAGTCTTACTTTGCCGCATGTCAACTCTTTCTGATCAAAAATGGGTTGAAGGCTTTTTGATCGTTATAAGATAACACTCTTAGTACCATACAGATAATGTCTCCAAGCTTAAGAGCGAAACACAACAGCCCCAGTTCCAAATCGTGCGTTGTGATATATATCTTCTCATGGATTTTTAGCTGCCTGGATGCATAGGCAATGACTTTGCCTCTTTGCATGAGTACACATCCTAATCCTTGGTTCGATGCATCACAATAAACCACGAGATCTTCAACTCCATCCGGTAGTGTCAATATTGGTGCATCACACAAGTTATTCTTTAATGTTTGAAAATGGTATCTTCTTGCTCCATCCCCCAAACGTACTTCTGATTCCTTTTGAGCCAACGTGGTAGTGTTTTCACATTTTGGAAAAATTTGCAATAAACCGTCGGTAATAACCAGCTAATCCCAAAAATGATCGAATCTCAGAAGGTGTCGTAGGGGTCTTCCAATTCTTTACCGCTTCAATCTTACTAGGATCCACATGTATACCATTTTGATTGACTACGTGACCAAGAAAATGTACCTCTTGCAACCAAAACTCACACTTAGAGAACTTGGCATACAGCTTCTCCTTCCTTAACAGTTCCAATACCGACCCTAAATGAACTTCGTGATCCTCCTTCGTCTTAGATAAATCAAGATATCATCGATAAAACCAAACGATAAAACAAACTTGTCTAAGAACGGGTTTACAAACTCGTTCAATCAGGTCCCATAAAATTGCGGGGCATTAGTTAGCCCAAAAGGCATAACTGTAAACTCGAAATGTCTGTATCTTGTCCGAAACGCCGTCTTAGATATGTCATCTTCATGAACACGTAATTGGTGGTAACCCGATCGAAGGTCTATCTTTGAAAAGTAACGCGCTCCTTTGTAGTTGATCGAAACAAAATCGTCAATCCTTGGAATAGGATATCGGTTCTTCACGCGTTAACTTATTTCATCTCATCTATAATCAAATACACATTCGTAGCCGATCCATCTTTCTTCTGACTAATAACACTGGCGCTCCCCATGGAGAATAAATAGGTCGTATGAAACCTTTGTCTTGTAACTCTTGTAGCTGCCCAGACAATTCTTGCATCTCCGAAGGCGCTAAACGATATGGAGACTTTGCAACCGGCGTTGCTCCAGGAACTAGATCGATGCGAAACTCAACTTGTCGTTGCGGAGGCAATCCCGACAAGTCTTCAGGAAACACATCTTTAAATTCTCGTACTACCGATATGTCGTTCAACTTTGGCTCGTCTTCCTTCGCACTCTTCAGTGCTTTGGCGATACCCATAGCTCGTTCTCCATGTACTCTAATGAACCTACCATCCTCTACTGGTATTTCTACCACCTTCTCATGACATATGATTATAGCCTTATGTTGGGACAACCAATCCATTCCCACGATTACATCAAAACTTCCATGACCCAAAGGTATCAAGTTTATACTAAACAGGGAACCTCCTAGTTCTAGTTTGTAGTCACGGATAATTCTATCCACTTCTACTTTCTTACCTTCAGCTACTTCTATTACATAACCAGGATTCACAATGCTAGGTCTCACATTAAGTAGGGGCGCAAATTCAGTAGATATTAAACTAAAATCGCTCCAGAATCAAATAATATGGTAACAAAAGTGATGATCAGAGAGAAGTACCCGTTACATACGTTTGGTCCTAGGACCGCTTTCCATCGCATTCATTGTTCACGATTGTAGGCTCTTCCATCCACTTGGTTCCCGTTGCCCGATTGTTTCGGCTTACCCTCCAAGCCAAATGATTCTCCAGCTTTGTCCTGGTCTTAATCAACTTGGACAAGTATTACGTAGATGGTCAAAACTACCACACTCATAACACGCTCTCGCATTATTACTCATTCGTACCGCATTTACTGGAGCTACATGCCTAAGGGGTGCTCGACATTCCTTGACGAAATGACCCGGTTTCTGACAATTAAAGCATACCCTACACGGCTCGTTTTCTGTATGAAAGGTTTTACACTTTCCACACCTAGGATTGATCTCGCGACTTATCATTTCTAAAAGGATCCGTCGCCACGAATCCAGTTCCTCTCTTTGCCTTCTTATTATCTTTCCATGATCCTCCAGTTTTACTAGGCTCTTCCACTCCTTTTCTCTTTTCACTGCCCTTGGTTAACGTACCATAACTGACTGCTTCATCAGTAAGTATCCCAGCCCTCAGTATAGCAGTCTGAATAGTATCTGGTTGAGTTGCCGAAAGCATTCCTCTAATCTCAGGGGCAGTTCCAGTATTACCTCTTGATTCGAGATGTCTCAGAGTAACTAAGTGTGGGACCATCTTAGGCCAACTATGAAACATGATCCGTGAGCAGCATGATTAGCTCCCACCATCTTGTGGTTCCAAAACTCATTCTCTAACTTCTCCATTTCATTACTCGGGACAAAACTCTTTAACCATCAATGCCTTAAAATCGTTCCATGACATAGCCCAAAATAAAGTGCAGCCACAAACACCTCGATTTGCTTGACATTGGGTGTTCCACCAAGTTAAAGCCTTATTCACCAGTGAGCTAGCAGCATATCTTACTTTTTGGTTCTCAGCACAACCACTGTTATCAATTACATTTTCCATCTTTTCGATCCACCGAGTAAGTGTTATTGCACCACCTTTCCCATCGTACTCCTTGGGATTACAAGATTGGAATGTCTTATAAGAGCATCCGTTGTTCCCCTCATTTCCATTTCCACCACCGTTATTACCATTATTAGCATTATTCGCATTGTTAGCTACTTGAGTGATGATGGCTTGTAGCTGCTGTGCGATGACAGTGGCAACGTCGGGATTTTCGTTGTCGTCGCTACTGCTAGGACCACTTCGTCGGTTTGGAGCCATTTTCTATAAGATATACAAATTATATTCATTAGACAATATAATACGGATCAGAATCTCAACATACAATCAATAACCATATGCATGCATACTACACATCAACAATAATCCATGTAATCATACTTGCAAGTCCACTTGTGTTGTGGCGCATGTATAATTATGTTGGCCACCATAATTATAGAATTGCCTAACCCTTTCATGCAACTGTGTACTCCCTCCTATAAACACTTCAATACAATTAATTACATCACATAGCACCTTGAAACAAATAAATCCAGCACATAACACAGAGAATAACCCTAACAATCACTTTTATTAATAATACTTAAAATCCAACATCGAAAATAACATCCTTAATATGGCTCCAAACGCCGAAAGAAAGCAAGACAAGCTAAAACATGACAACTACTTGGAACACCATGGACAATGATAAGATGCATAGCCATGATCATCTTTATTGTTCTTCTCCCACACCGGCTTGCTACTGGCAGTAGACTCAAGGTCCGAGTCCACTTCATCTCTCTCAGCTTCTTCTTCACTTTCAATCAACCATCCATTCATATTACCCAATGGTTGAGGTATTTGATGTGGTGCGAACTCATTCATCGGATTAGCTTGTTGAATTTGCGGGTGATCCACAAATCTATACAAATCACGTCTTCTTGGCTGCTCCTCCGTCTCTTCGTCCGACGTTTCATAACTCTTAAATTCCCATGACTTTAAGTGAATAGTGCCATCCTTTGGAAATTATCTTTGTCCCTTAACTTTCTCCACCATTTGTCCATCAACTTCTTCCAGGTCATGTTCCTCTCAACTTGTCAGGCCATAAGGCAATAGGGATTCGAATTTTTCGGTTACTCCTCCTGGTCTTCTTAAACCTTTTACACCCAGTTGCGATAGCAATGGAATTTTTGTACTTCTTAAGAATAGGAGGAGACATACTAAAATAGACCATAAAACATAACGTGTATCAGGATACAGATGTCAAATAACAAAGGGAAACTTAACATATATATAGTATATATAATATATAGTATATAGTATGATGTTCTTTATGAAAATTGGTGAAAATATGCATAATAGGTATATACTTACACATAAGTCCTAAATGCATCTATATGAGGGACCCCTAAGCTATAGTCTAGGCTCAACCACCTAGTTCTCTATAACCTGGCTCTGATACCAATCTGTCACACCCCGCCAAGGCGGAAACGCGAGGCGTAACGTCATGGATATCATCATAACACAATGGTGTCGAAACAGAGAATTTCTAAATGCATAAACGAGTCAAGGGACACAATGTGTCATGACAATATCGATAATCCAAACAAAACAAACAAACAACTTCTTGTATTAAAGAAAGTGGGTCTCTCCAATACAAGAATAATAAATCCACGCTCCTAATAAAATTCAAAACAAATAACATAAGTTCATGCAAACAAAACAAATAGGGAAGTATGCTCCCATGCACCCTAGCAGTCTCTCTCTAGCCACTTTGCCTAACCTCATTATGCTCACCTGAAAATGATGCTAAAATACGTCAACACATGGTTGGTGAGAGACATAGGTTTAGGACAACAATAAAACCTTAAACATAATTACTGTGATCATTAAAACACAACTGGACAAATATGCAGTTAAACACACAATTGGGAACGGAACGTGTCCCACGATCCAACAGTAACAACTCTAATTGTTCACACAGCCATGGAGCGTACCACATCACAAACATCTGGTAAGGTAGTATGGCTTATTCACATAACATTTCCATTAAAAAAAACGGACTTAATAGACTAAAAAACGTACCAAAAATACATTGTTATTTGTATGTTTGCATTTGTATTGTCTGGAACGAATATGTCAAAAAAGGACAAAAAGAAAGCCCCAAAACAAACAAAACAAGCACGGGATGGAAAAAGTCAAAATCAATCGAAGTCAAAATCAGCCACACAAAATTGAAAGAAAATACAACTTGAGGGACTAAAACTGCCAAACCTCAAGTTGTATTGCAAAAGAAAAAGACAAGGGTCGAAATTGCAAAACTGGGCGAAGTTTGTTATAAGAAGTGAGGGGCCAAAGCTGCCATCCTACCCAAACTTCTTTCTTCCCGCGCTCACCTGATTGCTAGCTTCAAATCCACAAACACTTCACAAATCTCACGAACAATCTAAACAATATAAGCACAAAATAAGTTACCATCAAATAGGCATTCAACCCAAAATGATGTAACCTCAACTATGATGGATGCCTATGTGATCTATCATAGTCCTATACTTGTTTTATAAACCTTATTAAACTTACATTTACACTAATTTGCACCTTAACGTTACACTTAACACTTTCTGTTTTACATCTGCAGAATTTACTCCTCACTTGCGTGCCCTAAACGCACTACCTTAAACATTCCATAATTCAAACCAAATTCACCATGCTACATAATGTCAATATGAACCTCTCATGTCGTCTTCACAAAGTCACTACCCTTTTATAAATATCCCAAAAAAATTCATTAATCCAAAGTGTTTAAAATTCGTCCAGAATCTGACCTTCAAAAAGTATGGCATTAATTACCCAACTTAAACCCCTCTCTGACCTTAGCCAAAATTCATAGGTCACAAACAATATATGAACTAACTTCCACGTGACTTAGAGCATCTAACTCAGTGTCTAAGTATTTAGAAAAATCAAAACCAAAATTTGAAATCGTTACTGTTTTGCACCTAAAAAGACACCAACACGATTTGTAATGACCATTTAAACCCACTTCCCGATATAAAACTTATGAGCCAGATATTCTAGAAGTAGACTCTCTGTATTTATCTCCAGTATGTTGTAAATTATTTATTTGATCTTTTATGACCAGTTATGCTCGTTACAAAACTGCCTAACTTTCTGCATGAATTAACGCATCTAATTCAAACGATCTAAGCCCTCACCATCATCATATCGTGCTAATCTAATAATCTATGATTAAGCTAACATCATAATATCATAAACTTTCTGGAAAATTAAATGCCTAATTTATAAAACTTATTTTAAACCTTAATCCATCATAATTAAGTTACTAGAAAAATAAACGAACTAGAATTAAAAGTCGAAATCGTAACCTTAAAGCCGAGGCCCACTAAAAATTTTCTCTCTCTTTTCTTTCCTCCCTATGGCCGGTCGAAACTTATGGGTGAAATGGGATTTTAGGTTTATATTTATAGCACTTAGGTAGAAGTTTTTAATTAAGTCTTACTAGGTTTTTAGAGTATAGGATTAGGATTTCTTTTTTTTTCCTTTTTTTTTCTTTTTACCCCCAATCGGCCGAAATTAATAATATATTTTTTATTTTGTTTTTTTATATTTTTTTATATTTACAATTAAAACCTTAAGTTTTTATAAAAACCTTTATTATTTTGACTATACCTTTTTATCTAAACGTAGTTTACTACCTTTCTAAAATTAATTATTCATTTCCAACCTAACTTTCTAAAAATAGAAATTTTACATTTTCTTAATCTAATACTTAAACGCTAAACCTATCTTAAATAACTAACACAAAATACATATACGTATATATTTACTTACACAATTAATTTGTAAACGCTTAATGATCAGAAATCATTTCCTTGCCATTTAAAAATGAACGAAAGGAAATCACCATATTTCACAATTAATCCAATCTTTTTGAATGCTCACATTCTAACGATGGATTTCCACTACCTCATAAACACATATTCATACACATAGCACATAATTCACATAAGCCGCACATCACCATAGACACAAAAGTCAAATACTAAGGGTTTGACTAACCTGCTCAAGTCATGGTTGTCACATAATAGCCTTATTTATACTCAAATCTTCAAGTCTTGGGCTCTTCCAAGTGCGCTAGTTGTGTGAGGGGTTGAGCAGTTGTGCTTTCTTTGTGAGAGAGTCAAATATCAATCTTAGCCATCCATTTTGTGTGTTCTCCAAGTTCTATCATATAAGCCTTTCATTTTGTTGTCTTATTCATTGACGAATTATGTTTATGGGGATTTCTAAGGTGACATTTGGTCCATGTGAAGTGGGGTTTGATGTGGGGTTGAGGGAAAATGATGTTTTGTTTGTGGGTGCATAAGTCGAGGGGTAAAAGACGCATGAATAGTGGGGTTGGTTTTGGGCTGGAAAAGTGTTTTGTTACTGGGGGTGTTTGATTTAATTGGGTTAGGGGTTAAGGGATGAACTATGTAATTGGTTCGGGGTTAGAGGGATTTATGGTTTAGAGGGATGAGTTGTGTTAAGGGAGGAAGGAGATGATGAACAGTAGGGTCTGGCGGGAATTTAGGGGATTCGGTTTATAAGTTGACATATTTGGTCCTTGTTGTTGGCTGGTGATGACACCGTTAGTCCTTTGGACTAACGGTGCAAGTCCTTTATGTCTTGCAGTTAATAGCCGTTTGGTTTATTTGTTGTTGGGCTGTTAAATGATGTTTGGGCCTCTTTCTTAAATAAGCTTTAAGCTTAGTCTTCTTTTATGCTTAATGGGCTGACATGGCCCATTAAATAGGTGTGGGTTGGCCCATTTAGCATTTTTTTGATATCGGCTTCGTCTTTGACTTTTATGTTTTATATAAACCAAACCAAGCTTCCAAGACACCTTTTATATGATTAACAATAACCCTTGTATACTTGTACTAGCTTAGAAATCAAAAACTATGAAAATATGTATATGTGGAGGGTGAGCCGTGGGTATTGGATGATTTTTGAGAGAGATTGTATGTTTTTAAGTGCAAAGTTTACTTGTGAATGATAAGAAATGAAGTAGGTACTTTAGGAGACATATATATAGCAAGGATAATACTAGGAAACCACTTAATCAAAAACTAGCAAAGGTTTTGGTTTGATCCCATGTGTGTCCGGTTAGGGGAGCCAAAAGAAGAGACAAATAAGTGTTTTTAAGTGTTTAAGTACATTTTAGGCTTAGGGACAAGTTAGGTTTAGGTTTACTTTGTGTAAGGATGGAATGACACTTCAAGTATGTTTGTCTCATGGTTTACTTCCTTGTTCTTGGTTCTAGCCGTGGGTTGGGAGCAAAAGGGGACAAAGAGGACAAAAAGAAAGTTTATAATATGATCTAGGTATTGTAAGTGTAGGTATAATGCTTTTGTGTCTTGTAAGAATGACAAGACTAAGCTTTCATGCTTGTCACTTGGTTTCTTGATGTTCATGCATGCTTGGACGTGGGCTGGAACAAGAAGAGAGACAAAAGAAAGTTCTTTGATCCATTGGTTAACAAATAATGTAGTTTAAGTTTGTTAGTGGAGAGTTGTTGAATTAATTTCAAGTAGTATATGCCATATATGTGTAAAATTCGTTTAGGGGCTGATTTGGATAAAGGTTTATGAGATTTTTGAGTATTGTGGGTATTAGTGGCTATTTGTTGAAGTGTAGATGGGTTTATGGTTTGCCATGCATGCAAAAGTGTGGTTTTATTGCGTTACGTAAACGTTTTACGTAACCAATAAAAATAAAAAGCGTAAAGTTATAAATTATCATCCTAATAACTTTATAACACTTACTTGACGTAACATTTAATTTCTTGGTGCCCGTTTACGTTAAATGATCATTTTTAGCTTACGCGATTTAGCTTAACGGTAAAAATTAAAAGCGAACGCGTAAAAGCCTAAAAATAAATAATAGAATAAATGAAGTTGTAAATGACCTGAAAATGCGAAATGTTACATGATAGAAAGTATGAACATTGGACGGATCATGAAATGTTGTACTTGCATCAAAGTAAGCATCTTCCAATTGTTCATTATACACATTGTGTGACGTACTTGCTTCATCCACATTATGAACAATATTATTTTTTACAGATTGAGTATTTGATAAAGGAACCATAACTTTTTCTGATCGTTGTTGATCATCATCATGCAATGAAGATGAAGAAGATTCCTCTGGAAGTGATTCTAAAATCTCATGAAAAACTTCTTCTGACGGAGAAATTTCTTCTTTGGAAGTTTCAACATTCGTTGTCAGAGATTTTGATATCTTTGCATTTCCAAAATACTCATCGTAAAAATTATAAAATAAATCTTCCAAATCTTTGTTTGAAGTTTCTAAAACTTGTGAAACCTTTGAATTTGAAAATTTGTCCGTTTTGTTTAACTTAGATAAACCGGGTTCTAAATTGAGTTGTTTAGAATCCATTTCTGAAATCTCATCAAAGTTTACATTCACTCTCTCATGTATCTTTCGAGTACGCTTATTGTAAACTCTGAATGCAATAGATTCATTTGAATATCCAACAAACACTTCAATATCTTCTTTCGGCTTGAGCTTACCAACATAATCATAGTCATTGAGAATATAACATTTGCAACCGAACACATAGAAAAACTTGATATTTTATTTTCTCTTGTTAATGAGCTCATAAGGAGTTTTGTCAAAACATTTGTGAATGGCTAAACGATTTTGTGAAAATCAAGCTTTTGCGATGGCTTCAGCCTAAAAAAATAACGGTAAATTTGCAAATGTAAGCATAGTTCGCGCAGTTTCGACTAAGGTACAATTTCTCCTTTCCACGACCCTATTTTGCTGTGGCGTTCTTGCAACAAAAAAATGTTAAGTAACTCCGACCTTATCAAAGAACTCAGCAAGAGTTTTGTTCTTGAATTCAACATCATTATCCGTTCGTACATGGTGAACTTGAAGTTGAAGGCTCACTTGGGTTTTCTTGATAAACAAAATGATCACCTCGAAAGCTTCATCTTTCGAATGAAGAAAGAATACCCATGTGTATTGTGAATATTCATCGACAACAACTAACACATATCGCTTTCCATTAATACTTTCAACACACATTGGATCACACAAATCAATATGAAAAAGATAAAGTGTCTTATTTAAAGCAAAAGCCGTTTTAGACTTGTGATGTTTCTTATGTATATTCCCTTATTCACATGTCGAACACAGATGATCTTTTTTTAAATTTTATTTTAGGAAGACCACGAGCAAGATTATTTTTCACAAGATTAATGATTGTGGAGAAATTCAAATAAGAAAGACGTTGATGCCACAACCAATATTGAGAAGAAGAAGCCTTTGCTAGAAGATAAACCGAAGAATTTAAAGCGATGTCGTTAAGAGAAATAATATACAAATTTCACGAACAATCACTGGTAAGCAAATCGACACCCTCTTCGGTTCAAACAAAACATGTAAACTTTCGAAAGGTGACTTCAAGACCCTTGTGTCACACATCGCTAAAGCGGACGTTGTAAGCTCTTCCTCTAACTTGGTTTCCATTGCTTCGGTTATTTCGGCTGCCCTTCAAAGCCAATTGATTTCCAACTTGTCTAGGTGCTCGATTCAACTTGGGACAGGTATTACGGAAATGATCTGGACTACCACACTCATGGCACACTCTCGGATTGTTATTCATTCTTATAGCATTTACTGGAGCTACTTGCCTAACCGGTGCCCGACAATCCCTGACAAAATGACCCGGTTTCTGACAATTAAAGCACAATCTGCAGAATCCATTTACTGGGTGATGAGTAAAACACTTGTTACACTTAGGAATTGAGTTCCTGGCTTCATTTCTAGCAGGAGTTGTTGCCACGAACCCAGTTCCCGTCTTTGCCTTCTTGTTGTCTTTCCAAAATCCTCCAGTCTTATTAGGCTCATCCACTCCCTTTCTCTTATCACTACCCTTTGTCAATGTACCACAACTGACTGCTTCGTCAGTAAGAATTCCAGCCCTCAATATTGCAGTCTGAATAGTAGTTGGTTGGGTTGCCCGAAGCATTCCTCTAATCTCAGGAGCCAGTTTTTTCCTTTTTTGCTTTATTTTTGTCCTTTTATGAATATCCGTTACCTGCACAATACAATTAACAAAACAGACATATACAATGTATTTTCTATATGTTTTTGGTCATTTAAGCTCATTTTACAAAGAAAAGTGATATGTGATTAAACACATATAAAAATCCTCCATACTACGCTATTATCGTGTCCTCACGCAATTATAAATACACGCTTAAAAACAAAAAATTTCAACCCCTAGACTAATTACCTTGAAAAGTAGCTAAGTGTTCATCTAAGGGGATTAAGAAATCACTAGTTTTGGAACGCCCCGTTTTACCATATATATATATATATATATATATATATATTATATATATTATATATATATATTATATATATATATATTATATATATAATTATAATATATATATATTATATATATATTATATTATATTTTTTTTAAAGAAAAATGTTTGACTTCCATTATTTAATCATAACTTTAGGATCACGGAACAAGAAACACTTTTAAATAGTCTCCAAAAGGATAAATTCATCGTCCTCGATTTTTCACCTGCCCCAAACCAAGCTTAAAAACAAAATCATTGTTAAATACAAGTTAAGATGCTAACACTACTCATAAATGCAAATTGTGTACGCATAGCTACTTTTCGCTCCCTTGTTCCTAAATCCTCTAAGGATTTTATCTTTATTATGGTGGACAAAATAAAATTATATCCTTATCATATAAAGTAAAACCCGGTTTAGACCATAATTAGTTTGAAATCCTTTCCTAAAGAGACGATATGGTGAGAATAAGGTCCACATTAAGGTTCTAATTTCGCATGATTTAGGGGTTATCCTTATTATTTCATCCGAAGCAACTCAACTACGAGTCCAGAGACGAATGCTTTATTTAGATAACCCTGGAGTCGAAATTTGGCTTTATTATTAGTATTATTGCAACATTATTATCCCTCGATCCTTTAAACAACTGCCACATCGGTATGCGATCCGACCATGGTCTAGGAGTCTTATTTCGACCAGGAGATCCTCGACCTTTTTGAAAACTGCCACATCGCTATGCGAGTCGACCATGGTCCAGTAAACTTTTATCAGTCTTGGATTTATTATTATTATTACCTTTACCCTTTAAACGACTGCCACATCGGTGTGCGAGCCAACCATGGTCCAGTGGTCTTATTTCGGCTTCAGTTTATTACATAATTATTATTATTATAGCCAAATTTCAAGTCCTGCGGTCTTTTAACTACCTAGACAACGATAGCGAGCCGTCAGGAATCGGTAGCCTATTTCCCCACAACACTGACAGAATCTCGATGTGTACCTTACTTTCACCAGAAGAAATCTCTACGAAGGGATTTAAACTAAGAATCGCAAAATCCAAAGCAACTTTATTTATTTAACAATTATATAACATTTATTAAGCTGGTGGGAGCAAAAAGCTACAATTAGCCTCTATGAGCTCTAAAGAGATCCAACTACTCCATGCTTAGCATCTAACTTATATTTAACTCTATCATTTTTTGTTCTTCGCAAATTTAAAATCTTTAATAAAAAGATCCGCGAATGCTTAGTCTAATAAAATCAAGCTTTGCATATTTAAAGTCTATTATGGAAACTTGCAAACTCTTGGCTTTTTCAAGCTAGAATTCGCGTTTTAAAGCTTCTTGTATAAAAGACTAGCAAAAGTTTTAATTTATATAGGTTAAGGGGCAAGCTAGAGCGCAACATGCTCGATCAAGTCAAAATTTATTCTTGTTCTCACCATCGGAAAGTCAAACATTTGTGTCAAAACACTTATTTTATTTTTGATTTTTTTTTAATTTTGGCATAAAATCAAATATTTTGGTATTTTAGTGGCAAAACGGGGTTACGTGAAGACAAAGCAAATGCAATTAAGATCAAATTGATAGATACCCCCATACTAGAACTAAACATTGTCCTCAATGTGAGATTGCCGCCCCATACTAAAATCAATGCATAATCCTAATATAAAAGGGTCTCTACGTAAATCTAAAGCCGTTTATTAATTATGCTAATAGATAAACGTTAGTCAATAAGATCTAGGATATCAGATTCCCATATATAAGCATGCTAAGGATTGAAGCTCGAGTGAACGATGGACAAAATCACGAGCACGAGAGTCTTCATAATCCGGGGCAATCCTAAACATAAAACACAAGCCACGAAACACGAGAAAGCCAGAGGCGAGCCTCCTCACGTCACACTTATTAGAAATAGAAAAAGAGGATAGAAACACGGGTTGCCTCCCGAGAAGCGCTTGTTTTTGTTAACCGAGTCACGAGCCAGACTCGACCCCGAATTTAGTGGTCCATGGGGAAGGTTTAGAGATCCGGGACAACCATAGGTGGTATGTCCCCTCCAAAATAATGTTCGAGTCTATGAGCGTTCACCTTGAAGTTTGGTCCGTCGGTTTGAGATAACTCGACGGTACCATAAGGGAAAACTTGAGTAACGGTTGATGGTCCAGTCCAACGGGTTTTGAGCTTGCCCAAGAAGATCTTTAATCGAGAATTGAAGAGAAGAACTCGATCACCAACATTGAAAACGCGGTTCTTAATCTTGGAGTCATGAATCTTCTTCGTTTTCTCTTTGTAGATTAAAGAGTTCTCGTAGGCTTGATCTCAGAGTTCATTTAATTCATTCATTTGAACTTTCCGGTGATCACCCGCGGACTTGAGATCAAAATTGCAATGTTTCAAGGCCCAATAGGCCTTGTGTTCAAGCTCGATAGGAAGATGACAAGCCTTTCCGTACACAAGCTTATAAGGAGTGCATCCGATGGGTGTTTTGAATGCTGTACGGAAGGCCCATAAAGCATCATCTAACTTATCGGACCATGAAGCACGATTTTCGCCTACGGTCCATTCTAAGATACGTTTCAAACCACGATTTGAAACCTCCATTTGTCTACTACTTTATGGATGATACGCAGTAGAAAGACGGTGGGTAACTCCATATTTAAGCATGACCTTTGCGAATTGGTCAATGCAAAAATGAGTACCACGATCACTAATTATAGCACGAGGAGTTCCAAATCGGGCGAAGAGAGATTTCAAAAATTTTACGACGACTCGAGCATCATTAGCGGGGAGCGCTTTCACTTCAACCCATTTAGACAAGTAGTCAATGGCCACGAGAATGTACTTGTTCCCTCGAGAAGACGGGAACGGGCCCATAAAGTCGATGCCCCATACGTCAAAGATCTTGCATACTTGAATCGCATTTTGGGACATTTCGTCCTTTTGCGAGATTTTGCCTTGATGTTGACATGAGTCACATGACTTCACCATGTCGTGGGCATCACGATAAATTGTCGGCCAATAGAAACCAGAATCAAAGACTTTTTTAGCGGTGTAGTTCGCACCATGATGTCCCCCGGTGGGTCCATTATGGCAAGCCGTGAGGATATCAATGGCTTCTTGGCCGTAAATACATCGTCTAATCACTTGATCCGCACAAATTCTAATCAAGTAGGGGTCGTCTCAAAAATAATTCTTCACATTCTTAAAGAATTTTTTCTTTTGTTAGGATGACATCCCTTTTACTACAAAATTCCCCGCATGGTAATTTGCAATATCGACAAACCATGAGGTACTAGAATCACCAAGAAAAGACATCATTCCGAGGGTCTCGAGAGGAAATGTTTCATTAATTTCCTTTTTCTTGAGATCACCTTGATGAGGATATTCTAATCTCAACAAGTGGTCAGCCGCGAGATTCTCTGCTCCTTTTTTATCACGAATAATGACATCAAATTCTTGGAGTAGGAGAATCCACCGGAGCAATCTAGGTTTAGTATCTTGCTTAGCAAGAAGATATTTGTGATCCGAGTGGTCCGTATACATGATGGTTTTTGACAAGACTAAATAGGACCAGAATTTCTCGAAAGCTATACACACGTGACTATAATTATTTCTATAGTAGGTGTAATGGAGTTGAGCTCGGTCTTAGGTCTTGCTCGCATAGTGTTAGATGAAATGTTGGGTCTTTTCGTTGGCCCTGGTGCACCTACGCAAATCACTAGCATCACACATAATTTCAAATGGTAGGTCCCAATCGGGGGCAACTAAAATCGGAGCTTCTGTTAATTTATTCTTAAGAGTTTTAAACGCTTTAATACATTCTTTCGAGAAGATGAACTTTTTATAGAAGATGGGTCATCAGGCCGGGCGATTTTAGAAAAATCTTGAATAAATCGACGATAAAACCCGGCGTGACCTAGAAAACTCCGAATTCCTTTGACGGACGTGGGAGGAGGTAATTTTGCAATAACATCAACTTTTGCCCTATCTACCTCAATCCCAGATTTTGAAATCTTGTGGCCGAGGACAATGCCCTCTTTGACCATGAAGTGGCACTTCTCCCAATTTAGAACAAGATTGGTGTCTTCGCACCTTTTGAGCATTTTGTCTAAATGGGAGAGGCAAGATGAGAAGGAATCCCCGAAGACCGAGAAATCATCCATGAAGACTTCCATAGTTTCCTCGATCATGTCGTGGAAAATGGCCATCATGCACCTTTGGAACGTGCCAGGAGCATTACATAAACCGAAAGGCATACGTCGATAGGCAAACGTTCCATAAGGGCAAGTGAAAGTTGTCTTCTCTTGGTCTTGCGGGTCAATAGGGATTTGAAAATACCCAGAGAATCCATCTAAGAAACAATAGTACTCGTTCCCAGCTAATCGTTCTAACATTTGGTCCATGAAGGGTAACGGGAAATGGTCTTTTCGGGTAGCATCGTTAAGTTTCCTATAGTCAATACAAACACGCCACCCGGTAACTAACCTAGTTGGAATTAACTTGTTATCTTCATTTGTCACAACGGTCATTCCACCTTTTTTGGGTACACAATGCATGGGGCTAACCCACGGACTATCCGAGATAGGGTAAATCAATCCGTCATCAAGGAGTTTTACAACTTCCTTTTTGATAACTTCATGAATTTTTGGGTTAACCCTTCTTTGATGTTGGACCGCCGGTTTAAAGTCATCCTCTATTAAGATTTTGTGGGTGCAAAATTGCGGGTCAATACCCTTAATGTCGGAGAGTTTCCAAGTAATTGCTTGCTTGTGAGACTTTAAAACATTTATGAGACGTTCCTTCTCTTCGTCTTTCAAGCTTTTAGCAATAATGACGGGTAATTTATTGGTACCCTCCAAAAATGCATACTGAGGATTTAACGCTTTTAAGTTCTTCACACTTTAGGTCCTTCGGAGGGAGAGGAGAGTACGGGTCTTTATTTAACATTTCTTTAATTAGACTAATATCTCCCCCCGGTTCAAATTCAGCATCATCAATTCTCGGTGGAACTGAGTCACTTGCAAGATAAGCTTTAATTTCTTTTAGAATGAA
>BQNB010090514.1:0-27125 GCA_026074375.1 Tanacetum coccineum | reverse complement strand
ATGCAATGTAGTTTTCTCTATTTTGTATCTTGTGTTATGATTGATCATTATGTTACATTCCTGAGTTTCCGCCATTGTCAGGGTGTGACAGATTGGTATCATAGCCAAGGTTATAGAGAACTAGGTGGTTTGGCCTAGACTATAACCTAAGATCCGTCGTCTAGTTGCATATAGGATCTATGTGTGCGGTGTTCCGCTTCTGTGTGCCTTTATATGTTCGCGGTTTAGTGCCTTAGTTATGTCAATCATTGAAATGGGTGGGCTCAATATTGGATATGAATGGGAAATGATGCGAATATAAGTACGGTGGCCAACATAGTTATAAGCGTATCACAACTCACTCATACTTGATAATGTTGTTCACACAAATCGATGTTGACATCGTAGGGTGGAGTTACGTGTATATCTGGTTATATATAGTAAGATATTCTATATATATGTGCTAGTCTTCCTACTTACCTAACGTTTCCTATGTTCTCCCTCGTATAGATAGTGTCGCCAAGGATAAGGACCCAAAGTGCTGGCCGGCCTGCTACCGAATCACTAGGAGGAGGAACGGGTAAATAGGTTAGTAGAGGTAGAAGGGGTAGAAGACCTAGGGAACATAATGATGAGCGTGTTGAGGATTTGAATGGTCAAGGAAATGACCCAGGTTTGGGAGCTAATAGGGGTGTAGAGGGAGTCAATGGGAATGTAGAGGGAGCCAATGGGGGTGCACCCGACTTCTCGACAATCATTGCCTAGCAATTGCATAACCTCTTACCCGCCATGCTAGCTCAGGTTAGTAACCGAGGAAATGTTGGAAATCAGAATGGTAATGTGGTTAATAAGAACATTCAGGAGAACGTGGGGAATGTGTTAGTAAATGGCAACTGGGTAGGTTGTTCATATAAGGAGTTCTTAGCTTGTAACCTTAAGGAATATGATGGTAAGGGAGGTGTTGTAGTTCTTACTCGTTGGATTGAGAAAATGGAGAACATGCAGGATATGAGTGGTTGTAGTAATGACCAAAAAGTAAAATACACTACTGGTTCATTTGTGGGTAAGGCTTTAACGTGGTGGAACTCTTAGATCCGCACGCTAAGCCAGGAAGTTGCTGTTAGTATGTCATAGAATGACTTTAGTTTATGATGATACAAGAGTCCTAGTCAAGAGATGCAAAAGTTGATCGGAGTTGTGAAATCACGCCATAGTTGGGCATGGCCATGTGCGTATACTAATGGTTTCATAAGTTGCAAGGTTGTCCCGCTTTGGTACTCTGAGAGTAGGTTGATTGGAGATATATGGTATGGACTTGCTCCACAAAATCTGTGGGATGTTGGCAGCAACGGTGCAAAGACTAAACAGAAGCGGTGAGATTTCTAGTGTAAGGACCGCGATGAGGATATGAGAAAAGGATCAATTACAGAAAGTTGAGAAAAAGAAGAAATGTAGGGGTAACCTAGCAAGGATAGTGTGGAAGGGATGATAATAAGTAGGACTAGACTGTGAATTCTTGTGCTACTATGTAACTCTGTAGAGAGGAATACGGGTTACTTTTCCAAAGGGTACCCACCTGCTAACTCCTTCCATGCACCCGTAGGACCTTGTTGCACTGATTCATCTATAACCGCCTGGGTCATTTGGCAAAGGATTGTAGAGGCGTGCCAAGAAATGTGAATCCTGTCAATGTTAGAAACCCAACTATTAGGGCATGTTATGAGTGTGGTAGTACCGACCATGTCAGTCTAGCTTGTCCTAGATTGAACAGAGCTCAAGGATCAGAAGTAAATCATTCCAATCAGTGTTGTCAATATAGGGGTAGGGTCGTAGAAATCAAGGAAAACCAGGCTAGGGATAGGGCATTCATGTTGGGAGAACATTATGACGGGTATGTTTACTTTGAACAATCATTTTGCCAATATCTCATTTGACTTTGGTGCCGACTATAGTTTTGTTTCCACTACCTTCATACCTCTGTTAGGCTTAGAGCCTAGCGAATTAGGTTTCAAATATGAGATTGAGATAGCTAGCGGGCAGCTAGTAGAGATTGATAAGGTTATTAAGGCTTGTAAACTAGAAATCGAGGGTCATGTCTTTGACATCAACTTGATACCTTTTGGACATGGGAGTTTTGATGTAATTATAGGTATGGATTGGTTGTCTAATTATAAGGCTGAAATAATTTGCCATGAGAAGGTAGTGAGGATACTATACCAGAGCACAAAATAGTGCTTTAGTTGTATTAGGAGAGAGACGGAAGAGAAGCGAGATTTTTGATGGGTGTTAGAACAAGAAGAGATTGTTGTAGTTAGAGATTTTCCTAAGGTATTCCTGGATGATCTATCTGGATTACCAGCTATTCGGGAAATTGAGTTTCGAATTGAGTTAACCCCTGGAGCAACGCCGGTCGCAAAGTCTCCTTATCGTTTGGCACCTTCTGAATTGGAGGAGTTATCGTGACAACTCAAGGAAGTCTAAGACAAAGGTTTCATTTGACCAAGTTCGTCGCCTTGGAGGAGCGACGTATGGTCTTCGTTAGACAAAAGGATGATTCTTTTTTTTTTTCTTATCTTTTTTTTTTTTTTTTTGGATGTTTCATTGAGTATAGAGAATGGAACAAGTTGCCGTAAGAATCATTATCCGCTTAAAGAATTGTTGATCTATTGATCATATTCAAGGGTCGCAATTTTTCTGAATATAGATCTTAGGTCTTGGATACCATCAACTGAGGAGTGCACGAGGATGACATACCAAAGACTGTGTTTAGAACTTGTTAAGGACATTTCGAGTTCACAGTAATGCCTTTTGGACTGACTAACGCACCAACGGTATTTATGGATTTGATGAATAGAGTTAGTAGGCCTTATCTAGATAAGTTTGTGATAGTGTTTATAGACGATATTTTAATCTACTCTAAGACTCAAGAGGAGCATGTAGAGCATTTAAAGTTAGTCTTGGGATTGCTCAAGAAGGAGAAACTGTATGCTAAGTTTTCTAAGTGTGAATTCTGGCTAGGAGAAGTACAGTTTCTTGGGCATGTGATAAATGGTAACGGGATTTATGTAGACCTAAGTAAGATTGAAGCTATTAAGAATTGGAAAGCCCCTTGAAATCCGATTGAGGTTCATTTGTTCTTAGGATTGGTTGGGTATTACCATAGGTTCATTGAGAACTTTTATAAGATAACTAAGTCTCTTACTATCTTGAATCAGAAGCGTAAGACTTTCGATTGGGGGTGAGGAACAAGAATTGGCATTTTAGACCTTGAAGGATAAGTTGTGTAATGCGCCTGTTCTAGCTCTCCTCGATGGATGGGAAGACTTTGTGGTATATTGTGATGCGTCCAGGATAGGACTAGGCTGTGTTTTAATGCAAAGAGGTAAAGTGATAGCCTATGCGTCTAGGCAGTTGAAAATTTATAAGCAGAATTATACTACTCATGATTTGGAGTTGGGTGCGGTTATGTTTGCACTTAAGATTTGGAGACATTATCTGTATTGGACAAAGAGTGTCATTTATACGGACCATAAAAGTCTTCAGCATATCTTTAGTCAAAAATAGTTGAATATGCGACAGCATCACTGGATAGAGTTGTTTAGTGATTATGACTGTGAAATTCGCAACCATCCCGGTTAGGTTAATGTGGTGGCTGATGCCCTAAGTAGGAAGGAAAGAGTAAAGCCTAAGAGAGTTAGAGCTATGAATATGATCTTTCAGTTGAGTATTAAGGTTAGGATACAGGCGGCTCAGAAGAAGGCTATGGATGAGTTTGCAAGATTACAGAAAGGTTTAGATAAGATGATAGAACAAAGAAGTGATGGGACTTTATACTACCTAGATCGAATATGGGTACCGTTGCAGGGTGAGGAGAGAACCCTGATAATGGATGAAGCCCATAAGTCGAAGTACTCTGTACACCCAGGAGCTGATAAGATGTAATATGATTTGAGAGATAGGTATTGGTGGTCTGGAATGAAAAAGGATATAGCTGAGTATGTTAGTAAGTGTTTGACTTATTTTGAAAGGTTAAGGGCTGAGAATAAAAGGGCCATCTGGCTTGCTCATTAACTGAGATTCTCCATATGCGAAAATGGAAAGGGATTGCTATAAATTTTGTTGACTAAGCTGGCCTAAGATAGTAGTGGGCATTATACAATATGGGTTACATTGTAGTAGGATTGATATGTGCTGCCTCATCTTTCTACCTATGCGTAAGGATTATTATTGATGGATAGGTTTGATAGGTTGTATTTGGATGAGATAGTTATAGACCATGTGTGCCAGATCTTTATTATATCAGATCGTGATAGGCGTTTCACATCGAGTGGGCTTTGGCAGTCAATGCAGAGGCATTAGGAAATCGTTTAATATGAGTTTGGTTACACCTCATATCGATCGGTCAGAGTGCGCATTATATTCAGATTTGGAAGACAGCTTAGAGAGGTGTGTTCTTAACTTAGAGGAAGTTGGGATGTTTATTTCTTCGTGGGTGAGTTTTCGTATAACATATAGTGATCATTCTAGTGTAAGATGGGCTCCGTTTGAGGCATTGTATGGTAGGAAAGTGTAGTTCGTCAATATGTGGCCTGAGTTGAAGAAGGAAGTTGATATCGACCCACCCCATGTGTTAGTACATAGAGACTTCAGAGAAGATCTCGCAGATTTAGGATTAGAACGTTAGGATGGCGCGTGAATTTCAAAATAAAGTTGTGGAACTTGAAAGGGGGTTGAATTGTTTACCGCTTTGTATTTTAAGGTGTTTGTTTGTTTGTAAATTTTAGATTTGGACTTTTTGTGAATTCAATGCTAATATGAACAATATAATTTCATTATGATATGTATGTAATATAAAGATATGAGTAAGATATACTCTCAAACCACAACGCCGAGGATTTATTAGTGGTTCGTAACGAAGCACTCTCTTCGGCCCTACTCCACTACCTAGCACCTAACTTGAGAGTTTTCTTTTCATATGTCAACAAACTCCATTATGGCGACGAGAAACCGTACTGTACGTTGCTTACTCCGGATTTACCGACACATAGCTAAATGTCGAGTTCTAATCTTTCTAGAACCAATCTATCACAACCAGACTTCACTACTTGTTCACAATTCACAACTCTTTTACAACTTCAGACTTCACTTCACCACACTTATTTATATTCACAAATATCTACATAATTGGTATGATCCACCACGATCTAACTATACTTACAAGATTCGCCAAGATCTATCTACTACACACACAAGACATAGATGTATAAATGATTTACAAGTATGTGATATAGATGCAACAAGATTGCTATGCACACTAAGGTATAATACTTCTTCACTTGATGATGAAAGTATTCTTCTGTTGCACTTGAAGAATTAAGCTTGGATTACTTGGAAACAAAGCTTTATGATTAAATGATCAAAGGATTTTAGAGAGGGTTTAGAGCAGAAAGAATGAGTGCAAAAGGTGAGAAAATTGTGGGGAAAAGCCCAGTATTTATAGGACAAACTGGGGGAGCGTCTACCTAGGGTTGGTCCCCTTAAATAGGTGGGCGGTCCCCTTAATTTTAAGGTGTTCGGCCGTGTATTTAAGGGGGCCACCCTAGACTGGGGCTTCCCCAGTTTGTCTTTTGTGTAGGGGGGATTTTTTGGAACTTTTCTAGCCGTTTTAGGTCTGAAAATTTGAATTTCAAAATGTTTATTTTGAATAAAACATTTCTTTTAATTGTAGAAAATGTTTTGTAATGTTTTGAAAATGTTTACAACATTTTATAAAAGTGTGAGGTTGAATAAAAATTTCCTTTGATCATAAAATGCATTAAGTCATATATTTTTTTACCTTTAAGTGATGTATTTGTTGAAATGAGAGTTTACTACTAATTACTTGTTTACGTTTAATTTTACGTTAACGTTTTTTATATTTTGTGATTATCAAAACGTAAAGATGTGAAAAAATATTAGTAATGTTTTTAGGCATTATATTTATCAACAATCTCCCCTTTTTGATGATTAAAAGATCTAAAAACTCATTAATGTAAAAATTATTTTTAAACATGTATTTTAGTGAGTTTCATGTCATTTCTCCCCTTTTTTGTAGAATCAAAAAGACATCGTCAAGAATTACTAGTTAAATCGATAGAATAAATGCTCCCCCTTGATGTGTACTCCCCCTTGTTCGAGGGCACCAAGGAATCAAGCTATGATTTCTTGGCTACAAAAACGAGTTAGAACAATACAAATATTTCTAACATGTAGCAAGAAGGAAGGAAAAATATGACAAGTGCAAGCAAACATCAAAGCAAAAGATACTTCATTCATTTAAGACAATGTATGTGAATAACACACAAGCATGTATAAATAGAAAAAAAAATATGCTTTAGAAGCATATCAATACATAAAAAATCCTAACAATAGCCATAAGAAGGATTTGACTTGCTTGCGATACAAAAGATTGACGATTATTTGAAAGCATATTACGAGACTTGTTGTTGGAGAGTTTGGATTGGAAGCGGTTGTGGAAGGGTAATTCATCTTTGAACTCTGGGTGGTGATGAGTCAAGTGAGGAGAGATTCAATCCAATTGTTAGCCTTAAAATTTAAAAAGAAAGAATTGTTTTTGGGTGAAGGATGAACAAGGCAATACCCAACATGGGTTTTTAATGTTGATTGTTGAGGGTGTGTGGTAAGTTTGGAGAGTAAGGTGATGAGGGAATGTTGTTGTGTTGTTGAGTGAGATGCATGGCTAAGAGGTTAGATAGGTCTTGTAGTTGATTAATGTCTTTCAAACTAGGCTTCTCTACTTGGTGTTAGAGGTGGTGTGTGTTGATTTTGGTTGTTACTTTGGAGGTGGAAGCTTGAGTCAGTGAGCAATATGTGAGTTGTTGGGTGAGTGGAAGTGGAGATGTGTGACACTTGTGGTGATATAGGAGTGTTCTCAATGTAAGGATTTGGTAATGCTTGATTGGGATGATTGTTTTCTTGAGATGGTTCATGATGAGAAGTGAGTGGTTTTGGTATTAGTGAAGTTGTATTGAGAATATTTGATGTGTTGCAAAGGTTTGGTTTCTTCCTCCAAATGGGTTTCACACTCATTTTGGCAACCCTTGATGGTTTGCGTGTAGGTTTGTTAGGAGAGTCATTGGTGAGGATGATTGTGATGATGATGGTGTATGATGTATTTATAGTGGGATGAAGGTTTAAATTAGGTAACATGAACATTAATAGGATCAATTCCAATAAATGTTTGTGAATTTAGGGAAACAGTAGCTAAGTCTAGAGTGTGTTTGGTTAAAAAGAAAAAAAAAATACTATTTTACCCGTGTTAGCCTAGGCCGGTCCCCTTAATTAGGAGTCGGTCCCCTTAAAACCTTAAGTGATTTACGTCGGGTGCAAACTTCGTTGAAGCAGTCTTTAGACGTCAAGAGATGTTGTCGTATGAATGCATTGATGATTTCTGATCACAAGTAACTTAAGCACTTTACGTTATGTGTTATAAGTTACATGTTTGTCATCACCAAAACACAAAGGGAATGTATAGATAAAATATCGTAATATTTCTACCAACAATCTTTCCCTTTTTGATGATGACAAAATATGTAAACTATAACTCATAGTAAAATGTATAAGTTACTTGTTTACACTTCTTCTCCCCCCTTTTATCGAAGTAAAAAGGTGGACACTTAGGCGTGGCTTTGTTGAGGAAACATAAACGAAGAAGGATGAGCGTGAATGGAAAGGGAAGGTGTTGACTATAGGTTTGTTGGGTGTTTTGTTGGTTGTTAATGTTGACGAACAAAGGTGAAAATGTGAAATGAGGTAGTAGTTCTTTCATGGTGGAAGAAAAGTGAAAGACACGAAAGTGGAAATGATACCAATTGTGATGACTCAACAACACTTGAAGATTGAATATCTTCTTTGTGTTCTTCACTTGCTAGAAAGTGGAAATGATTGGATGAGACGCATTTCATTACGAAATTCACTTGACTTTTGACAACATAGGCACACATGCTTATGAGTGTCGGGATATGAGGATGAGACGCATTTCATTACGAAATTCACTTGACTTTTGACAACATAAGCACACATGCTTATGAGTGTCGGGATATGAAGATGAGACGCATTTCATTACGAAATTCACTTGTGGGGAATGGTTACATGGTGAATCTTCTTGTGAAGATGACTAGGTGGATGACTCGAGGTTGATAGTAGTAAGGATGACTCGGTTTTTCATTTCACTTTGGTGGTTTGGGGATGTACTAGAACTAGTGATCACTAACAAGAGTGAATAATAGTTATGAGGTTTGAGTGTATGGTAGAAGTGTATCTTGTGGTTTCTAGTGAATAAGAATCACCTATGTGAGTTCTTGAGAGTGTTTGGTTAAAGGATATATGTGAACATGTGTGTTTTCCCTTCCCTTTTAATTCGTGCTCATCCGGACATAGATTGTGGAATAAAAAGAATAAATGAAGAAAAATAAAGATGGAAGCGATGAGCTTGACAATGTCATGACGGATGACGGTTAGCATACAATTAACTTCATCCACGAAGTTATGTAGCTTTTCTCGAGTATTACGAATGTTCATAGAACAATCACACGATGAGGTACAAGGTTGTGGTAGCGGAAATGTGGACGGAAGATATTAACCATCTATATAACAATAGAGGCATGATTAAGGTTTTTGTGAAACGAATTAGACATGAACAATGAGTGACATTTTAATTTGCATTTCGCGAATTAAAAATGCTTAAACATTTCAGATGAAATGATTAAGTTGTCAAGATTTATCAGAATGTATTTAATAGTAACAAGACTATTAAAATGAGAATGACACGTTCATGAGATTTGTTTCATCATTTAATGATGTTGTCTTTTGATGAAAATTTTTCGATGAAGATATTTCCTTTTGGACATTATCGTGAAGGAAATGACGATGAATTTTGATTAGTTTTCTATCCTAAGATCGATGGATAATGTTCGATCCTCATTGTGTATGAGGTGAGCATGACGATAAACCATCGTGACATTCCTAAGGGGATGGAAAGTACTAACGGAAGTGAAAGTACTTAGTATTAAGGTGTGTATGTTAAAGAGGCTATGAATCACTTATGTAGAAACTCGTAAGACCTTTGTCACACGAGGGTTGATGTAAGCTTTTAGCTTTAGGAAGAGCATTTTAACATATGTTGTTAAAAGGCTTGAATATGAATTTTTGGATATGACCTTTAACGTTTGCGATCGCAAGTTAAAGATACTTGAATATTTCGGATGAAATATTTAAGTTGTCAAACCTACTTAGATGAGTGTTAGATATGTATCTAACTTTTCCTTAACAAAAAAGTGGATTATTTGGAAGAAGGCGAGATGATGATTAAGGGAATGTATGGGTGAAGACTCTAGGAGATGTAAGACCATATTACGACTCTTTTGACTTTTTAGATTTGTAACACGAACGCGAAGAAAAATATTCTATTGTAAGAAAATATATACCTAGATGCATAATACATATAGATATAGGCATATAAGTTTATCTAAGCATGCATCGACACAATAATCAACGAGATTAATCTGTAAGATTCTATGGCATTTAAACGTTAATTGTCATATATTAAGTTAATATAGTGTAGGTATACAATTAACACATAAGTCATGTAAAATGACGCATACAAAACATGATAATTTTAAATGTAATCATCATGTAAAACATGTTAGCATTTGGCATTTAGAAGCATGTGTTATTTAGATAAACTAAGAAATATTTTATCTAAAATGCTAGAAGAAGACAAATGCCTTTATAGTGGACATGCATTTAATATCTAAGCAATTAACCATTGAGAATCAAGATTATAAAGACATATAATTGCATTACACGGGAACAAGTAATCATCTTGAAACATTAAAGCACATATGTGCGGTGCATTGTGTCTAGATTGACTAGAGAGAAGCCTAATTTCTACGTGCTTAGAGTGTACTCTTAAAAAGATACAAAGTCTATTGATGTAGACTATCATTAGGCATATTTAGGAAGAGCCATTTAATCAAATTAGAGAATGAGTATGAGACTATCACTAGTGGTGCTCAATTCAGGCTAAACACGGCCATTTTTACGGGTTATACACCGAACCCAACTTCACTCCTGGAAGCAATTCAACCGCTAGGTCAAATTGAATTTCTAGTGCAATAGATTCTCCAATAGTCATTCTCATGTTAGATAAAACAGAATTCTTATATTTTCCTAATAAAGTGTAGCAAAGATAAAATTTGTATTATCGTTTCATAAGGGGCCTAATATGACTCAACTAACATGCTTTAATTCCGGTTCGCATAATCCTAATCAAGATGAGTGGAAATCTTAGAAAAGCGTTAGCAAGATACTTTAATCTTTTGTTCAAGATCTATAGGTTGTTTGGTTTCTATTACATACCGCTTAATTTAATGAATGTCTTATATTTAGTCATTTGTCACATGTGATTTTTTTAATGTGTTTGGTTTTTCAAAAGTCAAGAGATGTGCTTATTTGTGATAATGAAAAATACGTAGTGTATTTTCTTGTAACACAAACATTTATGCTACGAGAAAAAAAAGTGCATAGGATATATATTATCCTTTATTAATTGTTTAATACGATAAGTCCATAAATTCTTTAAACATAATGTTTCCCAAACATCATGTTATCCAAGGTAAATAAACAATAATATTATTTTTATTTGAGAATTTAGTTAAAAGTGAATTTTGGCTTTGAGTTGTGCTTTTCTGTTGTATGAGCAACTCGTGTTTGGTTTTTTAGAAATGACACATTTACCAATTTCATTGCAATGTAAATTGCTTGAATATTTTGAACGAAACATCCAAGTCGTCAATCCTAATTCATTGTGTATTTTATGAATGTATTGAACATATTAGTATAATATTTAGAACACAACCATTGGACAAGTAGACTCAATATGGCATCATCAACATAAGTATGAGTTATAATCCGATGCATATTCGTTTCATCTAGAAAAAGGATGTAATTATTTTCATATCAATCAAGTGTGATTGAGTTATGTAGATCCAAGATGATATCTTTTGTTATGTTTTGATATAATCTTAAAACTAAACAAATAAGAATCTGATTTGATGTCCATACACGAAAACTTATCAATTGGATTCAATAAAGATGTCAATCATAGTTTGAATAATGAATTGATATATTCTCAAAATCTTTCTTGACCCTCACGAACACTCATTTAAAAGAAAATAGATAAATATTTAAATAGTGTGTTCCATTAATCCCAAGGTTAGTTATAAGGTGAGGTTGATGAATAATGATAAGTTAATTTCTTATTCCAAGATTATCGTAAATTTTACTTGTGCGAAAAACTATTTGTTGTTATGTATAATGTGCACACTCTCGACAAATCATAAGTATTATTATACAAAACACAACTCTTGTAAAATGCTATATAAGATAAAATTAGGTGTGTTATGTTGGATCAGTTCAAACACACGCATAGTTTGAAAATACATTTTCTTTTACTTAACTACTAATGATCCATTTTCGCTTGTTTGAACAACCTAAGGTCAAACAAGGTAAGTTGTTGAAAATATTTAAATGTGTTATTAAAAATAGATTAAATCATTGGAAATATTTAGGTGACTAGTTTTAACATATTTAATAATATACTTGATAAGTTATTGAACTCTTATTCCTTAGTATATTCCCATACTCAAAAAGATTTACAAGATATTTATGTAACATTTATAAATTAAGTGATCTATGCCTATATGCAATGCAAGAACAATTTTGCAATCTTAATGCAAGAAATCTAACATAAGTTCTAGTTAGGAATAATTCGAAAAACTAGCTATAAACGAATAGTGTACATGGCACATGTGCTGAGATATTCAATTAGCTCAATTACAAATAGCAACGATCATTTAATAATTTCTATTAACAAACTTAAGACACAAAGAAGTTCACATAATCACATAGCATAACACATAGAAGTACTTGTCGTCATTTTGTGTATTAGATACAACAATGTATACATGGCTCGGTTTTATTTGAAAATAAAATATTTTCCTCCCCATTTCAAAAATCAATTTTAATATTTTTGAAAAGTTAATTACACCATTTTCGAAGATATACCGACTAGATATGTCCGACTCGAAAGAAAAAGATAAAATACAAGTTTTACGTTAAATCGAGACTCAACCTTTTGGATAATAAGTAGTATTTTGCCTTTCTGACTAACTTAAGTTTGATATAAATACTTGGAAGTATTTTTATATGAAAGTAGACTCAATTCTCTTCAAGCTGGAGGGTGGCACGACTTATACGGACTTACGGTTGATTTTATATGAATTTTCAAAGTTTCCGAAAAACTGTCGAATCAGACAGGTGGTCCCCTTAAATATAAGGGGGCCGGCCAGGAATTAAGGGGGCCGCCCATACAATTAAGAGGGCCGGCCATTTAACACTCAGATTTGCATTTTTTTGTACAAAATGGTTTACTGACTTTGTGAAAAGGTGTACAACTTTCTGAACTTAATACCGAACATATAACACTTATTTTAAGCATTATTTTTACCTTGAGTTAGTATAATTAGTGTTTTTTTAAATACAAATAAACCGGCAAAAACATTTATTTCTATTTCATGATCTTCGTTTTATTGATGAAAAAACTTGAAGTAACATTATGTTAAAACCTTCTCTAAAAATACAAGTTTTCACAAAATCACAAAGTGACATAAAAATGTATATACATTATTTTATGTAAACCAAAACTTCACACAAAAGTGTTTTCTAATTTCCTTTTAATTACATCATTCATGACCTAATCAAATGCAGCAAATCCAAGGGCAATCTCACAAGATTACATAATATTTCCCAAGATCTTAAGAATCAAAATTCGGATTTGGTTACTGTAGGCCGATTCTATTGGATTTGCCTGCCGGTTCCATTCTCCAATGGCACCGGCGGAACTGGGCTATAGTACTTTTTTTTGGCTATAAATACCAAGCCATTTCTCAAGTTTTCACACACCTTCTCACTAAGAAATACTCTCTTATCTACTAATCTTTCTCTCTATTTCTTGCATACTCTTTCTTAGCTTCTTGTAGGTAATTTACTTCAAAGAAGAAATTACCAAGCTTTCATCCGAGATGATCAAGTATCAAGTACCTTGCATACGTTCTTCATAACTCCATCAAGATCGCATTGTTGAGTCTTGACCATTACTTTGTAGTTGTTAGTCCATTCATAATTTGTATATCAAGGGTAGTTATGATTGAATCAATTCTACCGTGTGAAGAATCCATCATTTAGCTTTGTATTATTAAAGAGGTGTAACCATCATTGTGAGGCTTCTTTGTCGGTCAAAAAGGAGATTGGTGACTAGTGTTTAACAAACTCTCGAGTAGGTGACTCGGGGAGTGGAGTAGGGCAAGTAAGGTGTCCTTGTAGCCGAACCACTATAAATACTTGTGTCCTGGTTATATCTCTCTAACTCTTTCCTTTACTTACTTTTACATTTCACGAACCAAAGATCAACATCAACTCATTTTACACAAAGTTTCAAACAAAATTTTAAAAAGATAACAAATCAATCAAGAAAACTATTCAACCCCCCTTCTAGTTTTCCACAATTGGCATCAAGAGCTAGGTTACCAAAGTTTTTAAAATAAATTGTATTTTTAATCTTTAAAACGATTATGGATTTAGAAAACTACAAAGAATGTCAATCTATGCAACGACCACCTCTATTCGAGGCAAACTGTTTTATATATTGGAAAAACCATTTTGAAACTTATGTGAAATCTAAAGATATTGATCTTTGGTATATTATAGCTCATGGTAACTATAAACCTACCATCAAAGACAAACATGATAAAGATATAGCTATTCCATATGAAAATTTTGATGAGAACCACAAGAAAATGATTTCTAAAAATGATGAAGCAAAAATGGTTTTATACAATGCTTTAACTAAAAAGGAATACGAAAGAATTTTCATGTGTGATACAGCTCAAAATATTTGGGATTCATTAATAACTACTCATCAAGGCAACAAACAAGTTAAAGATAATAAAATAGATCTTTTTGTACAAATATATAAAGAGTTCTCTATAACCGATGATGAAACTATTGATTATACCTTTTCTAGATTTAATATAATCATTACATCACTCAAAGCACTTGATGAATCTTTTTCAAGTCGTAATCATGTTAGGAAATTCCTAAGGGCTCTCCCCTCCAAATGGCGTCCATAGGTGACGGTGATTGAAGAATCCAAGGACCTATCAAAACTATCACTAGACGAACTAGTCGGCAATCTCAAAGTCTATGAGGTAGTACTTGAGAAGGACTTGGAAAGTGCAAAGAACAAGAAAGAAAAGTACAAATCTCTTTCCCTAAAAGCAAGACAAGTCTTAAGTGATGAGGATGGATCTTCCTCGGATAGCAACGACGTAGAATATGCAATGGCCGTAAGGATTTCAAAAAGTTTTTTAGAATAAGAGGAAAGTTTGTCCGACAGTCATACGATGACAAGAAGAACTTCCGAAGGCCAAGGAAGACAAGAAAGAAGACCGAAGGTGCTTCGAGTGTGGCGATCCAAACCACTTCATTAGTGATTGTCCAAAAAATCTTTCAACGATCAAAAGGCATTCGTGGTGGGTTGTTAGAGTGATAGCAGAGATGATAAAGAAGAAATTTGTCTCATGGCACACGAAAACGAGGTATTATCCGATACTTCTCTACTATAGTAGCTCATCATTAGATAATGAATCAAGACAAAATGAGTATGATAAACTTTGCAAAACTAGTCTTCAGATTATTAACAAAAATAAGCACCTAAAGGCTAAAAAACGAGTTACTCCAAAGGAATGTTGATGAACTTAAAATCAAGCTAGAACTATTAGAGAAAAAAAAGAAATAAGTAACAAATGTGATGTTTGTAACAAACTTGAAATTAAAATTAACTCTCTAAAACTGAAACTAGCTAGTTTTGAAAATAGTAGTTCATCCTTGTGTAAAATGGTCAAAATGCAAAAACCGTCAAAAGACAATTGTGGATTAGGATACACATAGAATATAGCTTGCTCTAGCAACACTAAAATCAAAATTTTGGGTCCTTAAATTCAAGAAATGCCCTCTGTAGAACCGACATTGCTGGTTCCATTGACAACAGAACCGGCTTGTTCAGATGAACAGCATCGGGTATCTGTTGACAGTGCAAAAAATGGGAAAATACTTGAATCTAACATCATTAAGAAAAATGACTCCGGTTTAATAACCAAAAAGTCTATTTTAGGCACACCTAGAAATAGCAAACAACCACCAATGTTAAAACTTGGTAAAGGCCATGGAAAGAGTAGGATCCAAACGCCTCATAAAACGACCCATAAGAGATCTAGTACTTTGTACCCTAAGAGTAACTATCACCAAGTCGGTTGGGATTATGAAACTCAACAAGAGCAATTATTTCAACCACCAATGTATAATCAATGGAGTCCTTATCCTCCATTCCCTTATAGGGATCAACCAAATGGTATGCATAACATTAACAGACCCATGAGATATTGGGGACCGAATGCTCGGATGAATGGATCAAAGACAGCGGGTGTTCAAGACACATGACGGGTAACAAGAAACTCTTCTCAACCTACAAAGAAATTAACGGAGGTAATGTGTTGTTTGGTGGTAATACTAAAACCAAGAGCATCGATAAAGGTATGATTACTCATAACTCCTTCTATATTCATTATGTTAGTCACGTAGAAAACCTTAGCTTTAATCTTCTTAGTATTAGTCAAATATGCGATAAAAAAATGCCAAGTATTATTTAGCGAAACCGGTAGCAAAATTCTCAATGACGGCATAACCATATGAAAAGGAATTATGAAAAATGGCCTTTACATAATGAAAATGGGGAACTCATCGAAGGACACCCTTTGTTTAACCTCAATAGATGATACTTTGACCCTATGGCATGGAAGATTGGGTCACGCCAATATGCGACTTTTACAATCGCTATCATCTAAAGAGCTAGTTAGAAACTTACCAAAACTAAAATTTGAAAAGCTTTTTTATGATGCTTGCAACGTTGGAAAACAAGTACATGAAACTCATAAGGCTAAAAACGTTGTTTAAACCACTAAGTGTCTAGAACTTTTACATATGGACTTGTTTGGTCCGTCGGCCATTCAAAGTTGTGGAGGAAACTTCTACACTTTGGTCATCGTCGACGACTATTCAAGGTATACATGGACAAGATTTCTAAAACATAAAAATAAAGCTTTTGACCACTTTGAAATTCTAAGAAAAAAGATTCAAATCCAAAAGGGTTGCCCCATTATCTCAATCTGCACGGATCATGGTCGGGAATTTGATAATGAAGTACAATTTGGAGCGTTTTGTGATGCTAACGGCATTACCCATAACTTTTTAGCTCCTCGTACTCCACAATCATATGGGGTAGTAGAACGTAAGAATAGAACCTTACAAGAAATGGCTAGAACAATGCTAAATGAACAATCAATTCCTCAAAAATTTTGGTGCAATGCCGTTGACACCTCTACTTACATTCGAAATAGAATTCTTATTAGACCTTTCCTTGGAAAAACTCCTTATGAGCTTTTCAAAGGTAAAAATCCATCTCTAGAATATTTTAAAGTGTTCGGTAGTAAATGCTTTATTCTTAACACCAAAGATTATTTAACAAAATTTGATCCTAAGTCAACCGAAGGTATATTTTTAGGATATTCTGCCAATAGCAAAGCTTACATAGTTCTAAATAAATAAACCATGAAAGTAGAAGAATCTCTCAATGTTAAGTTTGATGAATCACATCCTCCTAAATCATCACCATTAGTAGACGATGATATTCTTGAAAATGATATCATAGAAAACCAAGATAAAGACTTAGAAATCAAGGAAAATGAACCATTAAACAAAGAAATCTCAAACATCAAAATCTCTAAAGATCATCCCCTAGGAACCGTCATAGGAAATCTTAATGAAAGAACCCTAAGATCTCATGTCCAAAATTAAAGCAACTTCTTTTGTTTTGTGTCTTCCGTAGAACCCAAAAATATCAAGGAAGCCATACAAGATGAAAGTTGGACTATGGCTATGCAAGAAGAACTACATCAATTTAAAACAAATGATGTTTAGAGCCTCGTTCCCCCTCCTGAAAACCAAACCGTCATTGGTACAAAAATGTGTCTTTAAAAACAAACTTGACGAAAACGATATTGTATCTAGAAATAAAGCAAGACTTGTAGCACAAGGATACAATCAATAGGAAGGAATAGATTTCGATGAAACCTATGCCCCTGTGGCTAGATTAGAATCTATAAGAATTCTTCTTGCGTATGCTTGTGCTCATGACTTCAAACTCTTTCAAATAGATGTCAAAAGTGCCTTTTAAATGGTTTTATAAACAAAGAAGTATATTTTACTCAACCTCCTGGATTCGTAGATTTAGAAAAACCCAATCATGTATTCAAACTCAAAAAGGCTCTTTATGGTCTCAAACAAGCACCCAAAGCTTGGTATGATAGACTTAAAGCCTTCCTCTTAGATCACTTGTACACCATGGGATTAGTAGATAACACTTTATATACTAAGAAAAGAAACTCACATATCATCATTGTCCAAATCTATGTGGACGACATCATCTTTGGATCAACTTGTCAAGAGCTTTGCGATGATTTCTCAAAAATCATGCATGATGAGTTTGAGATGAGCATGATGGGTGAATTGAATTTCTTCCTTGGTCTACAAATTAAACAACTTGAAGATGGAATCTTCTTTAATCAATCTAAATATGTCAAAGAAATGCTTAAAAAATTTGGTCTTACAGACTCCAAACCAATCAAAACTCCCATGTCATCCGAAACCAAACTCACCCGCGACGAAGACGGTGAACCCATTGACGACACTAAATATCGTGGCATGAATGGCAGTTTACTCTACCTGACTGCCAGTCACTCGGACATCATGTATAGCGTTTGTCTTTGCGCCTGTTTCCAAGAAGCACAAAAAACTTCCCACCTTGAAGCCGTAAAAAGAATCTTTCGATACATCAAAGGTACATCTCACCTAGGCTTATGGCATCCCAAAAGGAACCGGCATAGAAACCATTATCTACGCCGATTCTGACCATGCGGGAGACTACGTCGATCGCAAAAGCACTAGTGGTGTATGTACATATATAGGTTGTTGTCTCACCTCATGGTTCTCCAAGAAACAAACTTCCTTATCAATCTCAACAACTGAAGCATAATATGTCTCTACCGAAAAAGCATGCCAACAAGCCTTATAGATGAAACAAGCTCTAGTAGATTATGATATAAAATTAGATGACATACCCATTCTTTGCGACAACAAGGGAGAATTTGATCTAAGTAAAATCCCGTTCTTCACTCTTGCACCAAACATATAGAAATTTGTCACCACTTCCTTTGTAACAATGTCCAAAAAGGAAATATCACTATAGAAAAAGTCTCCTCCAAAGATAACATTGCCGACTTCTTAACCAAACCTCTTAAAAGAGAATCTTTCAATCTTCTCAGACTAGGACTTGGCCTCATAGAACCAAACTCTTAATAACAACATTTTTTTGTCAAAACCTTTTTCTATTGATTAATACAAATAAAAGTTTTTTTTATGCTACTTGAACATATTCAACGAAACACATGGTCAATATGTCGTTTCAAACATGTTCAATTATAGCTATATTAAAAGGAGGCTTAGGGTTTTTCTTATAAAACTAATTTTTTCGATTTTGAGTCAAGAAAAACCGCACCTCCAACATATCATGAAAATGTTTCCAAAATTTTCTTAGTTCACCGGTACCATTCGTTTCCAAGCCGGTGCCCTTCATCGAATAGCACCGGCAGAACCGCCAGATCAGTATAATTTTTTCTTACTAACTATACTAAATACTAATTTCTCAAATCCATTTCAAATTTTCCCTCCTTGTCACATCAATCAGCTCCTAATAGTAGAAGTTGACCTAGGACATCTTTTAATCATTGTTTTATGTTTAAACCAACAAGTAATGCATTAAAATCACCTCAAATTTTCTTCTATAAATAGGACTCACTTCTTGCATTTTTCTTCACCATCATCCTTCAACAATGCCTAAAGAAAACAAAACTAACCTAAAAAGGACAGCTCGAATAAGCATTAGACCATGTTGTTTCAACAATCCTAGGACATCTTCACCTCTCTACCAACCTTTCTCACCTCCATCGGACTATGTATCGGGACCTCCATCAACTACTCAAACTTCCCAAACTACTATTCCTCATCTATCACCAACTAAGAACAATATAAATCTCTTGATTACTCCTAAAACAACTCCTCCACCATTAACTTCGCCACCACCGGCATCAACTCAACCTTCCAAACTCACATCTCCGGTAGCTATCAATCTTGACCCAATCAAACTATTATTCTCTACTCTACCCACCTCTCCTCAAGCTTTTCTCAACTCTCTCGAGGATCTTCCACCTGCAACAACTAATCCTCCACCTCCTCGTCCATCATTTAACACCATTGAGCGTCTTGCTAATGAACCACCTCCCATTCCACCCATTGACTCATCTATTCCCTCTACCACTCTAGACATGGAACCACCTATCCCACCGTTTCCATCGTAATGTTCACCAAATCTACCTTCAAACTTCCTACCACTACCGCCATTAGGACCTAACAATCCTTTTCCCATGCTTACTCATGAAATGTTTTGTGAACATTGCCAACGAACTTAGGCCATCATCGACAACCTCCAAGGAGAAGTGAGATTCATTCTCAACCACATTTTTGACCGCCTAAATGTTCTCGCACACAATTACTAGAAATAGGCCTAGAATGCTTGAATAAAATAATTGATTCGTTAAGAATCTCTTGTTCTTTGCTATTCCAATATAATGCCCTTAATGTTTCATTGTTCTGAATAAATGTGCTTTATTGTTGTCATATGATCATTTTTCTTGTTTAAAATTCGTGGACATTGACTTTTCTTTTATCAGCCGGTTCTGTCCGATAACAAGCCGGTTCCTTTCTAGGAACAGCACCGGCTAGCCGGTACTACAATAGCCTTTTTTAGATTTTGGTTGTCTAATTTTTTTTGTAGGTACTCACAAAGCAAGGGGGAGTATGTCCCATTCTATTTAACCTACTTATTTTTACAGATCTCTATGCACCTCTCAAGGGGGAGCTTACCTTTTCTCAGGAAATATGGACTAACCCATTCCATCTTTTTGTTTCGACAAAAAGGGGGATAAGAGACCAATTGATTAAAAACTAACTAAAATTCAGTAATAACCAGCTCTTAATCAACTTTAATCTTTGGGTTTTGTCATCAACAAAAAAGGGGAGATTGTTAATATAAATAAACCGGCAAAAACATTTATTTCTATTTCACGATCTTTGTTTTATTGATGACAAAACTTGAAGTATCATTATGTTAAAACCTTCTCTAAAAACACAAGTTTTCACAAAATCACAAAGTGACATAAAAATGTGTATACATTATTTTATGTAAACTAAAACTTCACACAAAAATGTTTTCTATTTTCCTTCTAATTACATCATTTATAACCTAATCAAATGCAGCAAATCCAAGGGCAATCTCACAAGATTACATAAGATTTCCCAAGATCTTGAGAATCAAAATTCAGATTTGGTTACAGTAGGCCGGTTCCATTGGATTTGGCTGAACCGGGCTACAATACTTTTTTTGGCTATAAATACCAAGCCATTTCTCATGTTTTCACACACCTTCTTACTAAGAAATACTCTCGTATCTACTGATCTTTCTCTCTATTTCTTGCATACTCTTTCTTAGCTTCTTGTAGGTAATTTACTTCAAAGAAGAAATTACCAAGCTTTCATCCGAGACGATCAAGTACCAAGTACCTTGCATATGTTCTCCATAACTCCGTCAAGATCACATTGTTGAGTCTTGACCATTACTTTGTAGTTGTTAGTCCATTCATAATTTGTATATCAAGTGTAGTTGTGATTGAATCGATTCTACCGTGTGAAGAATCCATCATTTAGCTTTGTATTATTAAAGAGGTGTAACCATCGTTATGAGGCTTCTCCGCCGGTCAAAAAGGAGATTGGTGACTAGTTTTTAACAAACACTCGAGTAGGTGACTCGGGGAGTGAAGTAGGGCAAGGAAGGTGTCCTTGTAGGCGAACCACTATAAATACTTGTGTCCCGGTTATATGTCTCTAACTCTTTCCTTTACTTACTTTTACATTTCACGAACCAAATATCAACATCAACTTATTTCACACAAAGTTTGAAGCAAAATTTTAAAAAGATAACAAACCAATCAAGAAAACTATTCAACCCCCTTCTAGTTTTCCACATATTTAACAACAAAACTAATACAAGTTAAGCAACAAAAACTTTTCATATTTAACCCCCCTTCATGGTTAATTTGATACATGGATCGTACTCTATTTTTAAAACCATTTGTTTTGAAAATTAAAGCGACGTGGCTCTGATACCAATTGTGGAAATCGTAGAATACCAATTGTGGAAATCATATAGATACAAAAAGATCTTAACGATTAGGTTACAAGCTAAATATACAAACCTAAAGCTATAATAGCCGGGAGTTACCCGTAATACTTAGTAGGCTTGAACAAATATAATAGGCCAGAACATGGATCTATGACTGCTACCAGCTCCTCTGGTTTGCATCCGGTGTATTGGACCCTTAGCGGGTCCCTGCTGACTATCGAACTCTGTCATCTGCGGTCCTGAAGTCTACTACGCAACTTTAGTGCCTTATTCTGTATTGTAGCTGGTTCTGCGGTCCACTGCCAGGAACTCTGTAATCGCCGCCTGTCTCCTGCGGTCCGCTGCCTACAACTCTATAATCACTGCCTGCTGACCCAATACCGTAGTACGCAGTGACATAACCTCTAAACGTGCAAGATCACTAGTGTTCATGGATCGTCCCCAAGCCTCTCGAGACATCATAGCCTCTCTCTCCATCAGTATAGTTATACGAGCATGTACACGCCTATCCCTATATAGCATGTTAAGCCGACCATCCATCAATTTTTGCTCAATCTGCTCATCATCTACCTCGTATAAATCTCGTCTGTGTCTTGCCTAACCCTAATGGTGAACTCTGTCATCCATTGACCTAACTTTGTGTCATTGGTCGCTAGTGCCCCTGGCATGGCTACCAGCATCTCATCCCAAGTGTCGGTGATTCCCTAACCGACATCTCTCTCTAGATAACGCCTAATCTCCATATCCATGGTGGCAACAAAACCATAGTCTGCCATAAAACCTCCAGTCGATCTAGCAGCAGCAACAGACGAGCTCTCTCTGACCTCGTACCTAGGACCAAAAGCAAAATATAACCTCTTCCGAGGTGGTAAGTAAACCTCAGGCCTGCTCGCTCCATGGTCAGCAGCAAAGATAGTGAAGAAGTAGGTAGCGATATGGGTAAGAGTGGTGGTGTCCCTGATGGAGGTGTATCTGCTCTGGTGTGGGAGAGTATGATATATGGCGGTGATGAATGGAAAGTAGATGGGGCCTCGGCTCTCAGCCGGATCATAGCAGCTTTCCGATTTCCCAATGGATAATAGGAATAGAGGGGTGGAGATGATACAAGGTAATGGTATTAGTATCGGGGTAGTGGGGAGAAGGTAATCTGATGGTAGTGGTGTTGACCATGGGAAAGTGGTGATGGTGGTGGAGTAGGTTATGCAAGGAGTCTGGCCAACCTCTGTATCAGGACTAAATAGTGTGGTGGGATCATCTCAGAATTGATTTCCTAGCAGTAACACGGTATACAGGATGTGGTGGTGTGTGACGCGACTCGTCAGTTCTCAAAACGGCTCAGTTCCTCAGTAGTGGGGACATGAAAAACAGCTGGTAAAGCAACAGCTGTAGAGTCGGCAGGAGCTGGGTGCTCCTCCTCCTCCTCATCCCCCTCAATATCAATATCCTCATCCTTGTCATCATCGGATGACTCATCTCATACATGCCTTCGTCTCCTCCGTCGGCAGGATACATCAGAGGATCTCCTCAAGGGTCTTCATTATCATCCTCTTTGGATCCTATTCGGGATCCGAAATAGGAACATAGCCTAGTGAACTCAGCAGTAGGTGAGACAAACAAGCAGGTGGGGGCTGATCCTCAGCTGGGAGTACCTCGTCCTTTGGTGGCATAAACATTAGATAAACTGGCTTGGAACAAAGTCTGGTGAAGGTGGGTACTCAGGACCCGGCACATAATCAGGAGATGGCAGGGCCTGAAAAGCAGCTACCACATATGCATATGGATCCTGGCATCACGGTGTGGTCACGAACTCGAATCTAATGTTGGACAAACCCTCCATATGGGCTGGAATACGCAGTGTATGTAACCTGTGGAATCCCCAGATTCTAACATGACTGTATCTAAAAATCCAATCCAAAATAGCTTATATTAGTATTAATATAAGACTCTTATAGTAATCAGAATTCATTTATTACCAAAACTGTATATCAATCCTAAATGCATCTAATCTTAAACCAGCTAATGCAAAAGTAGTGTTATGTTATTGTCCCGTTGAATCCCATTGTATGAATGCATGTTTGGAAAACGGTTATAGGTCTCAGCAAAAAACATTTGACCTGATATCTCTATAACCTGGCTCTTGATTCCAATCTGTAACTACCCCAAATTGGGTCCAGGGATATGGGTTGGGAGAGGTGGTACTTCATTATATCAAAATAACATAAGATATATATAAGAACGCCATTAAAAAGCCGTTTTTTTAAATTGATACATTGGATTTAACTAATTGTTTGTTACAAGAGCCCGAAGCTTCACTTGTTTACTTGTTCAAAATACAAAGATTTCTAGCCCATAACAGATATACAAAATGTAATGCGATAAAATCTTTGTAATGCATGAAAATCCAATTCAAAACCACTAATGTATCCCTTGCACCTCGTGCCTTATTGATCCCTTGAAAAACATTGCTTAAAACGTCAACATATTGTTGAGTGAATTCATAGGTTTATAAAATGTATAATGTAGGACCGCAAGATTATACACATGAAAATGGCAACAGTTGCAAACATCATTAAAATGTAAGTACGTTTACCTAAGCTCATGAAACTGAATCTGACATGTATGGGAATTGCAATATAAATTACAAACATTACACGTGATGTGTTTTTAACTGCAAACATCTTTGCTCTGACATGGTTTTACGTTCGTTTCGGCAAACCGGATAGTAAGCTATGACTCTCCACGAACGGGGATGTCAATACCAAATAGATATATTTTATAACATTTCGCTAACAACAGTAATAACTGTCATGACTAATGGGCCTCAGAGGGTTATCGCTACTTAGGCAAACACGTAATCGTAATTGTGGAAATGTTCCACTTGCGTTCCAATTGTAAAAACATGCATTTGTTTCTCAACCACCAAAACTTGTATAACAATAAAATGTAAAACGTGGGCTATGAATTACCTGAGTGAATGATAACAAATATATCACAGAAAATGCGTCACGATATAGACCGAATGCAACCTAATCCAATATAGGTCGTATAAGTTCTAAGCACTTTGAATAACTACTACCACTATTAGTTTCTATTAGCTACAATACCATCTAATCGTGTTTGTGAATCATATTTATAAAGTTACAAAAGTTATAATTATCAATAGCAAAAAAAATCGACGCAATTTATTTGTTTTAAGCATGTTTCTTTAGTTTCTTATGTCACGCTTTCGCGTTTAAGAGAGTCATCTAAATATTACATTTTCATATTTTTGATTCCCCTGATGAACAATGGTTCTTTACTGTTCATGACAATTTTTAAATTTAATTTTATAAAAATTTGTTATCGTAAACCCGTAAATGTCGTTATTTTATCCCTTTTTAGCTCGATTTTAATGATTCTTCCGAGCACTGTCTTTGTAATTAATAATCTTATCAAATTATTAACTTTTTTCAAAATATGTATCTGTTATGAATAGTGATTTTTTACTGTTCATAGTTTATAAATTTATTTTTATAAACTTTAATTACCATAAACTTACGAAATTCATAACTCCTTCATTATTGATTGAAAAATTACGATTCTTATTTGTTTTAGAATCCTAAAGTTATGTACTATCTCAGGGAAACAAATAATAAACCTTATATTATCAGAAGTATTTTATAACTTGTTTTTATTAAAATTTCTTTTATAACGCAGTTTATTTAAACGTTTATACTTAAAATAGCGTCATCTCTTCGTCATAAATCGGTTTTTTTCGATTCTCTACATGCCCACGACTGTGTGACTTGTAGTATTTATAAAATCATAAATTTATATATGTTAATTCAGATTTCAAAATAGAAGGTTTTGACTTTTTCTTAAAATGTGTTTAAATGAGGTTTTTCTAACTTTTAAGTTTATTCACTTTGTTACAGTCACATTACAGCACTCATATTCACATGTATTACTTCTTAGGGTCTCTAGTCCCATGATTAGTCTATATATGTCCTAAAATCACAAGATCTACAATGTGTACAACTTATTTTATCATGAACTTTCATAAGTTATACTTTTTAGTTACTTGTTTACATTTACTTTTTCTATTAACTAAACCAACATCTTTTGTACATTTCTTATACTTCCATTATAAACATGATTTGAACATTCATACAACATATATAAAAAGTTTACCAAATCATAACAAGTGTGAAAAATCCATTTTTTATAAAGAAAAAAAACATGTTCTTAGATGGTGTATTAACTACACAAACATTATTATATGCATAAATCTTGAAAACAAAGAGATTAAGAGTTTAGGATAACCCTTATTATGAAGTTTAGTGATAACAAAAGTGATCTAATCCCTTTTTTAGAATCCAAATTCTAGATTACACAACCCTTGAAAAAACACCTAACCCTAATTCCAAATGAAACCCTAATCTTGCTTCTTGCTTGATTAGCCCTTGTAAACCTTAAACCAAACCTTCTAAACACCTAAAGTTATCTTAGATATCATGTAGGAATGTGTGTAAATGTTGTAGATTAATTTTGTATGGATTTGGTATGAGTTTGGAAGTTGGCCGTGGGTTTTGAGAGCAACAAGGAGAGAAAAAGTGTTGTTTTCACCTAAGAAATGAAATGTGTGTGTGTATCTTTTTAGTGGCAAGCTTATATACTCTCAAGACTAGTCAAAGAAACACTTAGAGGAAATCTAGGAAAGTCTTGGTCAAGAGTAGGAAAGTCTTAAGAAAATATCTAAATGTTTCTAAAAGGTGAGATCATCCCATAAAATTTAGGGGAGGTGTTTTGTAGATAAAATCTTTGTATATTTCCACCTATATCCTGTTATATATGTATATATGTGATGTTATTTTGTAAATTTTGAGTATTGGGTATAATTGTTGGCATTTGTTGAAGCGTAGAAAAGTTTTGGTGGTTCCAGGAATGCCTAAACGCATTTTATCGCGAAACGTAAACACTTTACGCAACCAATAAAAATAAAATGAACAAAGTTAATAATTTTCATCAAAATAATTACTTAACACTTGCTTGATGTAAACATTTAATTGTTTGATGCTCGTTTACATTGAACGATAATTTTTAGCTTACGCGATTTAACTTAACGGTTACGATTTAAAAGCAAAAACGTACAATACTAAAAATACATAGTGAATTTAGTGACGTCGTAAATGACCCTAAAACACATGGTATTATATTAACTCCAATTCCTTTCTAATTAGCATTTCCATCATCAAATTAGTATTTTAACTTACAAGTTCTCTCTTTCTGTTTTTGATTTCTCTTAATTCTTTGAGCTTACAATTCTCTCTGTCTGTTTTTGATTTCTCTCAATTCTTTTAGCTCACAATTCTCTCTGTCTGTTTTTGATTTCTCTAAATTCTTTTAGCTCACAATTCTCTCTGTCTGTTTTTGATTTCTCTCAATTCTTTTAGCTCACAATTCACTCTATCTGTTTTTGATTTTCACACATCTCTCTTTCTATTTTTTGGCTCACTATATCTCTCAATTCTTTTACTCACTAAATTACTCTATCTATTTTTATTTTCACACATCTCTCTTTCTATTTTTATTCTTACCAACTCTCTCAATTCTCACAATATTAGTTATACCAGCAGTA